>OY986436.1:20934317-21001817 GCA_963920525.1 Dichetophora obliterata | reverse complement strand
ATTAGTTTTAACATGATTGCTTATACGTTTAATTTGATGTGTTGTGCTATGAAACCGTCTAAATCCATATTGTTCATTTGGTACGATATTATATCGGTCAATATGTGAAGATAATTTAAATTTAATAACCTTCTCGAAAATTTTGCTCAAACTACTTAAGAGGCTGATAGGTCGATAACTGTCGGCTAAATTGGCTGGCTTGCCGGGCTTACGAATGGGAACTATTTTAGCCACTTTAAATGTACTCGGAAAGTATTGTAACTTTAGGCAGGAGTTAATTAAAAAAGTAATATAAATAACTGCAATTTTTGGCATATGCTTTAGCATGATATTTTTTATGTCATCGTGACCGGCAGACTTTCTTAAACGGGCTTCGCGAATGAAATCCTTAATAAAGGATATAGGGACATATTCCGATGACTGGGTTTCTACAGAGAGGGAGTCAAAATGGTTCACAACTGAATTTACAATATTTTCCTGTAACGGTGAGCTTAAATGCGCAGATACCTTGTGGTTTTCGAGGAATTTATTGGCAAAGGTGTTTGCTTTGTCATGACTAAGAATAATGGTCCTGTCTTCATCGCGCAAAGGAGGGATCGGACTATTCTTTCTTCGCAATAGCTTGCAAATGTTCCAAAATGGCTCACTTCTTTTTTCAAGTGAGCTTACTTTATTATTCCATGACATATTTCTAAACATAAAAATCTCCTTTCGAATTTGAGCAGAATACCATGACATATATTCGTAATCAGATTTTTGTCTGTAGCGGCTCCATTGGCGCCGGAAGTTATTTCTAGTTTTAATCATATCGATGATATATAAAGGCAGTTTAATGAAATTTGTCTTTGGTTGTTTCAATGGGACAGAATTTCGGACGGCAATAGCTACATTTTTATTAAACATTTCTAAATTTATTTCAATCAGATCGGTAGAAGTCACTTCTTCTAGATTAACTTGTACATTACCGAGAGAATTATTTAGCGAGGAGCGAAAGCTTTTCCAGTTTGTGTTTGCGTTGTCTAAAACAAGGTTCTTATGGATCGCAAAGTTAAGGCTTAGCGAAAACTTTACTGGTAAGTGATCCGAACATAACTCATTAAGTGCTACTGGCTGCGTTATATAACTAGACATATTTGAGAGGATAAGATCTAAATTAGATGGTAAGGATCTGCTTGAAGCAGGTATGTATGTTTGATCTGAACAATATGAAATTGCTATAGGAAAAAACGTAGTAAACTCATGTAGTATATTTCCCCATGAGTTTGCTCGTGGACAACCCCAATCACGATGCTTGCTATTAAAATCACCACAAAGAATAAAATAGCCATTTAAATTAAAAAGTGTTCTTAAGTCCTTTTTAAATTTTCGTCGCAGTTCAAGAGAACTAGAACCACCTGGAAAATATATGTTAAACAGTTTTATTCTTTTGTTTCCTGACGAGATTATTTCAATACCTATATTTTCTATTACTTCTGTTTTAATATAAGGTATTTCTGAAAATTGCATAGATTTTTTAATTAATATGGCAACACCGCCGCCAGTTCTTTCTCTATCTATTCGCAAGCAATGATAGTTAAGATGATGCAGTTTATTTGAGTGCTTAAGCCAAGTTTCAGAGAGCATACAAATATCTATATTATTTTTTTCCAAGAAGTCAAAAAGCTCCATGAACTTATTGCGGACACTACGACAGTTCCGAAATATTATATTTAAATGAGAGAGAGACATTATTTAGAATACAAATACTTAATAACTAATTGTGCGATAACGTTAAACTGATCTTGTTTATTTTTACATTCTCTTAACTTTTAAACAAGATCAAATGTAATGCTAGCGATCTCTTCTTCAGAGAATAAGTTGTTGTTATCATTGAATGCAGCTGCTTGGGCATAAGTTGAGAATGATGCTTGCTTTGAAGGTGTGTGTTGGAGCATTGCATGAGCTTTTGGAGCTTTGCTTGATGACCGTAACATGTGCTCTCTGGCAGGTGGTGGAAAATGCGATTCATTGTAATTAAAGTTATCACAATGAAGAGATTTCGACGATCTTGAGAAAGGTGGAGAGCCTGAGCTTGGGCGATTGTATTTGTTTTTTATGTGAAGAAATACCGCGCGGTTAGGACATGTAAGATCATTCGATTTATGCGTGTTATTGCAGTTTGCGCATCGGACTCGATCGGGAATGTAGCAATCAGAAGTTTTGTGCTTTCCAGCGCAATTTGCGCACTTTGTATTAACAAAACAACCGCGTTCGCCATGCCCAAACATTTGGCAGTTTCGACATTGGACCAGTTTATTTTTTAATTTACGTTGGTAATCCCAACGGATTATAACTCGAAACAGAGATTTAACGTCACGTCGAAGATCGTTTAATTTAACAGACCCGTTCTCAAAATACACTATGTAGAGAGTAGCATTGAATTTTTCATACGTTTTATTAACAGTTTTAACTTCTTTGCACTTGAAACCAAGAGAAATGAGTTCGTTTTTGACTTCGTCTGAAGTTTTATTTTCGAGTCCGTAGAGAACGACTTTGAACGATCGTTCGGTTTTCAGGTCGTGAGTGAAAAATTGCCAAGATGTTTTACTTAATATTTCTTTGATTTTTATAAATGTTTCATGGGTTTAACTAAGAATTTTAATGCCAATTGATATTTTCTTTATGAAAAAATCTTGAACATCTTTTTCTAACAAAAGTTTTTTAACGTCATCACAATTTTGGACTAACACTTTAATTGGAGGAGTAACAGTTTTTTGAGTTTTTTTATTTTGGGTGTTTTCATTGTATTCCATATCCAACTCATCATCGGATAAGGCTTGTAAAGGTGTCCAGTAGTTTTTTCGCACATTGTCTTTATTATTTAAATTATTTTTGACCATAACTTTTGGTAACTTAGATGTCGACATTTCGTCTTCATCGTAAATGGGTGCAACCCGTTTCGCAATGTTGTAAAGTTTTAGAATTCACAATTTATTACTTAGATATGTTTTTAAGATCAAAACGTCCGACTCAGGCGAAAGCGTGACCGTGACTGATTTTAGTGTATAACTTATGTCCAAAATGCACTTCAGTTAATGCAGATGATTAAGTGTACAAGAAAGACTCAGAAAAAAAAACGGACAAAGAATGACTGTTATGTTTCAATAAGGTTTAATAGATATATAAAAGATGGAAATCGATTTGATGGGTCTTTTATTTTCACACATTTATTAAACGACTTTATTGTTATGCATATGTTTTATTAAATTTATTGTTATAAAATAAAAATTTATCGTCATAGGTTTCACTTCAGGCCATAAGTTTTACTTAAATATTCACAAGCATTTTATTTACGAGTTCATTAAATGTTCTTGTGTTGCTATATTTTTTTTGGTTTAAATTGTTTCATTCTCTTTTATTCAATGAATAATTACGAATCATTGACTTGGTGATATATTTTTTGTTTTTGTCATTTTGCCAATCAACATTAAATGGCTATCCAAATGGAATCCATTGAATTCCTTTTACTTATTTAACTTGGTTTTGTTTGACGCTCATTGTTTGCCTTAATTAAGACCAAATGCAGATAAAGAACTCTAATTTCCTTATTGAACATATTTTGATGTAGTTGTGTTGTGCTTGTTCGTATTGTTGGTGGTGTTGCTGTTGGTGGTGGAGCAGTTAAGGAACTTACTACATTCTCTGCATACTGATAACTACTGAACAAAACATTGCTTTTGTTGCCGTGCTGACAGATGCCATTTTGAAGTATTCAAAACATTCATATATAATATATATATATGAACTTTCACTTGTGGCAGTGTATTTGTTTGTGCAAACGTGGTGGTGTGTGTGGGTGTGTAAATGCTGAATGAGTTTGTGTCTAAGGAAGTAAAAATATTGATTTTACACTTTGTCAACTTCATTGTACATCATAAATTCATTCAATTGTTTACAATTTTCTTTTGTTGCCATTTTGTCGCATGTTTTGTTGGCTTTTATCCTTTTATGCACATTGATACACTTTAAAGTTTTCTTTTGTTATCTACACTACTTAGAAAGTTAATAATTGAAAATATATTTACAAAAAATTTTTCCTTCTAGCATGGTGAAATAATAATAAGTTGTTCTCATTCGGAACATCAGAAAAAATATGCTGCCTTATTTTGGCATTTTATTTAAAATTTTTCAATTGCAAAAATAAGACAGCATGCCACAGAAATATATTGAAAAATGTCATGGGATGAGAAAGTTCGGGGAAATAACGCCCAATGAAATAACACCCAAAATAAAAAATGAAATAAAGCAAAAAAAAAAAAAAAATGAAATACCATCCAAACTGAATATGAAATAAGACTCGAAATATTTTGGGCATGCAAAAATGAAATAACGCCCAAAATAAAAAATTAAATATATCCTAAGAAAATGAAATAACGCCTAATCCGAAAATAAAATAAGACCCAATATTATTTAGAAAAAAATTGGGAATATTTTTTTTTACTTTTACTAAAATGTTTTTTTTTTCAAATGTGTATTTGAAGCAAAAAAAGCTAATAATTGTAGTCAGCTCCTCTAATGTGCCAGTCTTGTCGCGACTTTTTCTGACTTGCAAATGTTATTTGTTATTGCTATAACATTTAAGTGGCAACGCTTCTGAGAAGCGAGACAGCTGCAGTGTAATTTGACTGACAGCTGTGATTTGACTAATCGCTCTCTGTCTTTCTTGTGTTGTCAGAAAAAGCGCGGGACATCACTGTTTTTGAGCGGAAAAAAAACCAAAGAAAATATAGAACTGTCGAATATCATTCATTCTAAAATTAATATTTAAATAAAGAACATCTTCCCAAATTGATTAAAGCTTCAGAAGTGGGATTACCCGCAAATAAAATCGTCATTGTTCTGCGTAAATACATTATGGATCGTATTGGAAGACAAGAGATGTTGGCTGCTCTTCAAGCAAATGAAATAGATGTTCCACCTACTGCAAGCTTGAGCCGAATTCGGACACTTTATGAAGAAGTTTATCCCTATAGAGAAGACGAGCACCCTGATGCCTCTGATGCAATGTTGAACGTGAACGCCAACCCTGATGTAACTACTGGTGAAGTAAATGTAAATGTGGACACAGTTGCTGCTGATGCCCATCGAAACCCTGATTCTGCTGCCAATACTGCTGCCAATGTTACTGCAAATATGAACACAACTGCTGTTAATTCTTCCCGGAACCCTGATGCAACTGATGGTATTCTGGTGCATATAATTTCAACATTGATGGGCAACTGCTGCAAATGCAAAAAGAACGTGAACTACTGTTGCTGCAACAAGAAGTGTCTGCTCTTCGTCGGGCTCAATCTGCTACACCGATGACTGCCGCTCCAATCCATATGAGTGTTAATGTCATTGAATCGATGGTAATGCAGTTTACAGCCGATGATACATATGACATCCGTAAATGGGTAGATGATGTTGAGGATGCATTTGATAGTCTTCAGCTTGACAATAACGCACGGCTCATTGGGATGCGTAGATTGCTTGGCGGCACTGCAAAGATATTTGCTCGCACCATATCTGTTCACACCTATGAAGCTTTACGAGATGCCTTGATAAAGGAATTTGGTCGAAGATACTCTCTACATGAAGTGCACCAACAACTTCGTGCCCGCACTCTAAAGCCCAATGAGAGCTTGCATCGCTACGTTATAGAGATGCAAGAAATTGCTTCGCGAGCAAATATAGCCGAAAACGAGTTGGTCGATATAATAATTGATGGCATTGGTGACAGTTCGGGCGATGCAATGATTCTGTACAATGCAACTAGTATGGAATCGTTAAAAGACGCCATAAAACGCTACGAACGCAAGCGAGCTCGCTTTCCGACTGCACCATCTCGACGTCTTGCGGTTGATGTGAGTGCACTTTTAGCTCAGATGACTACTCGCACGAAGCCGAGTGTATCAAACAACACTAAGACGACTGCTGCTCCTACTGTTGAGCTAAGTCAGAAATCCGTTGTTTTAATTGCCAACGTTTTGGGCACTTTCAAAGCGAATGCCCGATGCCTAAGCGTTTGCCTGGTTCATGTTTTAAATGCGGTCAGCTGAATCATCTGTATAAGGACTGTCCTAGTCGTGCTGCAAAATTGGCTGCTGCTGTTAGTGGTCGCACTGAGGAAGCTGATGACACCGATGAAGCTGCTGAATCCTATATTATAGCTGAAAGGCTTAGATCTTTGCAGCAGGTAAAGGCGAATTTACACGATTCACTATCATCCTTCACTTTGGATGAATCATCTGATTTGTAAAATGTAAATTGAGTTTCATCTTTAAAATGAAGATGATTGTCATCCACATTGAACAGTGAAAGAAGTAGAAGGTCTTCCTACTTTTGATGAAAGTGAAAGCAAACCGAACTGATGTGTCATTCGTACTAAAACACAATTGAAAGGTGTTAACATAATTTGAAGCAGAAAGTTTATATTTTTTTTTTATTTAATTGCTGAATAGCTTTTATTTACTTAATTTTTTAAAAGTCAATAAAATTAATCAGCCAGAGAATATATTTTGACATTCAACACCGAATCATCCATCAAATTTCAAATTTACACTGTGAATAATGTAAATTAAAAATTGATTCACTGTCATCGTTCAACGTTCACTATCATCGTTTTTAATGAAATATGTAAATTCGCCTTTAGTATTGCCTTTGAATCAAGTGATCTTATGGGTGCTCAGTGTTCGCGTGTGTTTTCTCTTTTCGATTCTGGTAGCCCTAAAAGCTTCATAGATGAATGCTAAGTGCCGAAGTTAGGCAAAATAGCCGCCTGCCCTTCTATTCGATGCTTCATTATATTCTAAAAAGTTAAAGTTGAACATGAATTTATTGTTTTACCGAAAGGTATTTTATTTTTCCCCTTAATAATTGGTAGAGATCTATTACCAAAGTTGAAAACACACTTATGTTTTATTTTATATAAATACTCAAAAGAAAAGTTACTTGAATTCAATAAAATACAGCAATCTCAGAAATTGAAACCACGCGTGTATACTGTTTTAAGCTCTTTGGATCTTTTGAAAACTAATGTTGGCCATACTGCGGCCCCGAGTGTGCATTGTGTTCCATTGACGCCATTAGATAATATTAAAAATCAGCTCCGTGTTACGAAGGCTCCTTCTGATAACTCATTTGATGACGTTTGTGGCCAAATGTGTGCAATTGATGTTAGCTTATATGAACCTGTTGTCGACATCAGTCCGCAATTATTTGTTAGGCAAAAAAAAAAGATATAACTGAGGTCATTATTAATACTTACCAAAAATTTCCTGCTAGTCAAGTTGAAGAAACAAATTTTTCTATGAAAATAAATCTTATACACGACACACCTATTTTTTGTGAACCGCGACGACTCTCTTACTTTGATCGATTGGAAGTAAGGAAAATTGTGAGTGATTTAATGCAGAAAGGGACTATTCGACCTAGTAATTCCCCGTACGCCTCTGCACTTGTTTTAGTTCGCAAGAAGAATGGAGAAATTCGCAAATGTGTTGATTACCGTCCTCTTAACAAAATCACGATTCGGGATAACTATCCTTTGCCCCTGATTGAGGACTGTCTTGAGCATTTAGGAGGGAAAAAGTTTTTCACTCTGATGGATCTTAGGAGTGGATTCCACCATGTTAAAATGCACGAAGACTCTGTTAAGTATACTGCTTTTGTCACTCCTGATGGTCAATACGAGTATGTTAGAATGCCTTTTGGCCTTAAAAATGCTCCTGCGGAATTTCAACGCTTCATTAATAGAATTTGGCGTGATCTTATTATTGCCGGTAAAGTTGTTGTCTACTAAGATGACATTCTTATCGCATCTGAAGATTTTGAGTCACATCTAGATATCGTCACTGAGGTTTTGCGTTTACTGAGGATGCATGCAAAGATGGGCTTGAGCTTCGGCTAGACAAGTGTAAATTTGCTTATACAGAACTTGATTATTTGGGCTACCGTGTAAACACTTTGGGAATCAGACCTAGTGATATGCATCTGAAAGCAATCAAAAATTATCCAATGCCAACAAATAGGCGTTATTTAGAAAAATGCATTGGATTATTTTCTTATTTCCGCCGTTTTGTTGAAGGCTTCTCAACAATAGCCAGACCTATGACCTTGTTGTTGCATAAAGATGCACACTTTGTTTTTGATGACACGTGCGAACGATATTTTAATTTATTGAAACAAAAACTACTTGAGTCCCCCATACTGGCCATTTATGACCCTAAGCGAGAAACCGAACTGCATTGCGATGCGAGTTCGTATGGTTTTGGCGCGGTTCTCCATCAAAAGCAAGACGATGCAAAATTTCATCCCATTGCGTATTTTTCTAAAACTTCTTCTCCGGATGAGTCTAAACTACATAGTTACGAACTAGAAACACTGGCTATTATTTACGCTCTTAAACGATTTCACACATACGTTGATGGTATTCCTTTAAAGATTGTTACTGATTGTGATTCATTGGCACAAACTTTAAAAAAATCAAACGCATTCCGCCAAAATTGCTCGCTGGTCTCTTTTCTTGGAAAATTACAATTATACGGTGCAGCATCGTGCTGGTACTGCAATGAAGCATGTTGATGCATTAAGCCGAGCAGGTGTATGCCCAGTTTTTGATGAGTCTGAACTTGATTTTCATCTACAATTGACGCAGTGCCGTGATTCGGAAATTGAAACAATTAAATCAAATCTAGAAACTGGTCCCGTCAATGGCTACGAACTGAAAGATGGCCTGGTTTTCCGTAAGTCACTTTCTGAAAGACTCCAATTGTACGTCCCTAAGGAAATGGTTAACAATGTGATTAGAAGCATTTGTTCAATACGGAGCGTTTTCCGTACTGGCATTAACCATAAATGACATTATCGCTAAAGCTGTTCATTTATGGAATGCTTCACTTACTTTTTTATTATAAGCGCGGGGTTAAAACCAAGTATAATTAAACTATAAACCTTTGTAAAAATTAAAAAACTCCAACAGACAAAAGACTACCGACCACGTACCGAGAATTGAATAAAAAGATGATGACACTTCGATTTCTAATATAGCAAGAGAGCAAGAAAGTGTATTTAAAATGCTTTTATACATATTTGTGAGAGCTTTTATTACAGTTTTTAAAGTAAAAACTTTAGTACATACTAACTTGTACAGTGGTAGTTTTAAGGTTTTTAGACAATTAAAAATACACAAATTCATATAAATTCAAAATAATAATAATTCTTTCGACGTTGACTTAACAGCATTCATGAGAAAATAGGTCATTTAGGAGTTGATAAATGCTGTAACCAAATCAGCAAGAATTATTGGTTTCCTTTGATGAAAACACGTGTCGAGAATTTTATACGAAATTGCTTAAAATGTATCATTTATTCTGCTCCCGCTCGAAATAATCAACAAAATATGTTTAATATCCCGAAGCTACCTATGCCATTTGATACTATTCATATTGACCACTTAGGCCCTCTTCCGTCCCTTCAGTCCAAGAGAAAGTATGTCTTAGTTGTTGTTGACGCCTTTACTAAGTTTACAAAATTGTACTCCGCTACCTCCACTAGCACTAGAGAGGTTTGTTATGCCTTAAGCCAATATTTCTCTTATTACAGTCGCCCTAGAAGGATTATAAGTGATCGTGACACTTGTTTTACCTCCACTGAATTTAAGCAATTTCTGCATGAGCGAAATATTGACCACGTTCTCAATGCCACTGCATCCCCTCAGGCGAATGGGCAAGTGGAAAGGGTTAACCGGGTTCTTCGACCAATATTGAGTAAACTCTCTAACCCCCTTAACCACTATGATTGGAGTTCTCAATTAACATCTGCGGAATACGCTCTCAATAACACGGTCCATACCTCCACTCGATGCACCCCCTCTGTCCTACTTTTTGGAGTCGAACAACGCGGTAAAGTCATTGATGAATTAACAGAACATTTAGTAACCAAAAACAAAAGTGCGGAACGCGATTTAGGGAAAATGAGGTGTAAAGCTGAGGAAAACATCACTAAGTCACAAGAGAGTAATCTAAAAAATTTCATGAGGTCACATGCTACAGCACCTGAGTTTGAAGAGGGAGAGTATGTAGTTATACGAAATATCAACAACACAGCAGAGAGTAACAAAAAGCTGATTCCGCGATATAGAGGCCCTTAGGTTGTATATAAAAAATTGCCGAATGACCGATATGTTATTCGAGATGTTGACGGTTGTCAAATAACTCAAATACCTTATAATGGCGTCTTGGAAGCAAACAAACTACGGAAATGGCTTGCACCTTCCGCTGATCTGGTCACCGACATTTCTGAGGCAACACTTGCCACACCTGCTCGTTAGCGTATTTTAAATCTAGTATTCCGCAGAATTGAGGACAATTCGGTCGTCAGGACGGTCGAACTGTAGTCAGCTCCTCTAATGTGCCAGTCTTGTCGCGACTTTTTCTGACTTGCAAATGTTATTTGTTATTGCTATAACATTTAAGTGGCAACGCTTCTGAGAAGCGAGACAGCTGCAGTGTAATTTGACTGACAGCTGTGATTTGACTAATCGCTCTCTGTCTTTCTTGTGTTGTCAGAAAAAGTGCGGGACATCACTGTTTTTGAGCGGAAAAAAAAAACCAAAGAAAATATAGAACTGTCGTATATCATTCATTCTAAAATTAATATTTAAATAAAGAACATCTTCCCAAATTGATTAAATAATGAAAAAATTAAAGGTCACTCTCAAGTCGTTTAGAAGTTATTGTATATGGGTCCAGAGTAAGAAAAAAAAATTTCTGTTTTTCAATTTTCAAACTAAACTAAGCATTAAAGGTATCAAAAGAAAAGTTATGAGAATATCTATTCAACGAGGTATCAAACATAAAAATCCATGGATAACTTTTGAAGATATAACCCTTTTTATACTTACAATTGCGCCGATGAAACAAGTCCAACACCAGCCTCGCTGTCTACAGTACTTCTGGATATAATACTTTTTTTAATAGACCGCTTTTAAATGAATCGGTAGCTGTTTAGGGATTACAACCCTCAGTAAGTTCAACACTGGCTTCGCTTTCTACATTATTTCTGAATTGAATTTGAAATTGATCTAACATTTTGATGCAAAATAGTTTACATAAAAAGAGTTATATATTAGAAAGTAATTGACGAAAAATTTATAGCATAGCCTTTCTTTTAATACCCATTTAATTAATACCCATAATTTAGTTTTGATTATATTTGATTTGAATACAGAAACTTTTCCGAGACCATTTTTTCAACTTTGGTCCCCTATAACTTCTAAATCATATGAGAGCGATCATTGATTTTTTCAGATTTAGAATTAGAAGGGCTTATTTCATATGTTCGTCGAAAGAAAAAACTGGAAAAAGTCATTTTAGCTAAATGTAAAATATGCAATAAATAGATAACGTTAGAAAAAATATGGTATAACCATTAGTTAGTTATTTTTTTGTTTGCTTAACCTTAACAGGTCTTATAGCAAATAAAAATTTTAAAATAAGATACTGATTAAAATTTAATTTATTAAGTATTATTCAATTAGTATTATATCTTAAACATGATTGAAATGAAGTGTTCACGGTGTGCAGGAAGCAACTTTTATTCAACCTGAAATGTCGACGCGATTTGAGTATGCAGATGTTTAAAGAACCATCTTCTATAGATGCAAAATCCATTGTTTTTAAAATGTTATGAGTTCGTTTAAAGGGGTGAATCGAGTTTTTATATTAAAAAAAGATTTTTTATATCATAAATAGGTAGCTAAACAATTAAATGATATGTCCTTATCATATATATAAATTCTTTCTGAAGTTATAAGCGGTTAAGTGATCGGTTCTCTTTGAGTGCCGGAGGAAACATGTTTTTCTCGAAATATTTTACTTTTTTAGTTTCTGTAGACTCTACTACCAAGAACAATATAAAGAAGATCACGCCTTAAGTGCGCAGAAATGGCAATTTACTGCGCAGGTCTGTGTCATAAGTGAACGAAACTAATAAAATTAATCTGATTGGCTAATTGGGAAACAAACACAATTAACACAAAGAAACAATCAAACTGCTCTCAAAATAAATCGAACAACATAGATATAGCGTGTTGACCCCTTTTTTTGTGAAGGGGTCAACACGGAAGTTAACACCCCAATAAGATATAAAATTTTTATCAAAGATAGTAATGTAAAATATTAACATTTTTTCCTGTACACACGTTGTTTTTTGATTTAAAATTATTTCTTTTAAAAAACCAAGATTTTATAAGAAAATGAGGAGATATTTAAATCGAATACCCCTATTAAAAATTGTCTACTACGTTTTTTCAGTCAGTTTGACTTTCTTTTCTCTTGCACTTCTGACGTCACATGGACATGCTCACAAAGAGAGCGGACATGCGCAAGGCGGAATTTTGAATATATAATTCTTGCTCTACTACTACTACTCTTTATGTTAATGATTCGTTTAATTAGGTCAAACTTTAAAAAAAACATTTGAGAGCCATAAAATAGGTGTCAATAAATAAATATGTCAAATATTATTTAAATTGGTCACATTCCCTTAAGATAAAAATACAGTATGGCAGAAAATAAGAATGAAGAAAACCGAAAAAAGTATGTGCGCCTTGTGGAAATAAAATTTCGTTCCGTACTAGTAAACCGCGTAGACCGCAATACTTTGTTGTAAATGAAAGAATAAGTGACTTCTTTAAATAGTATACTTGTAATTCTTATGCAACGTCAAACAGTGTTTTTCCTACTATTCAATAGAGTCGTATAACTTTACAAGAACATGAAAATTGTCAATGGTGTACAAACAGCTACTGCTTCATATCCCTGCCCTTATTGTTTTGTTAGCTTACAAAATTTAAAAGAACGGAATCAAAAAGAACAATCCATCACAGTTCGAACTTTTGGAGAGTTGCGAACAGATTTTAATAAATTTTGTTCTCTTAGTCGGATAAAAAAAAGAGCTAAAGGGTGTCATAGCACTATAAATCCAACATTGTTAAATGAAAGTGATTAGCATTTAGCGTTATCCAAAAATTTATTATTCCGGATCTTCATGTAATGCAGGGATTCGTCAATCACTTATTTTGGGATGGATTAGCCCCACTCCTCGGTAGACAACAGGCACTGATTCGGCCAACAAAACTTAATTTAACTCAATTAAATTATCATGGCAAAACATTTGAAGGCAATGTCTGCCGAACCCTAGTTCCGTTCATAACGCTCTCAAAACTATGAACAGGATCGTGATCTGCTGCTTTTCTACTCAAAAGGGTCTGAAAGAGTTCATTGAAAAATTAAAATTTTTTTTTGAAGCAACAGAACTTCCAAAAACATTGAAAGTTCATGTAACACTGGAACACCTTACTCATTGTCTGGAGCACCTAAATGGAGATGGAATCGGTATCTGGTCTGAACAAGCAGGAGAATCTATTCACAGGGAATTTTTAAAACATTGGAATCGAAGAAAAGTTAATTCAATGAATAACGCAGCATACTTACCGCAATTGTTGTCTTTTCATCTCTAAATATTTAAAAATTAAAATTAATAGTTTTTAGAAATAATATAATATTAAATGTATAAATATTTACTATAATTGGGGTAAAAGAAATCACTGATTGTTGCGTATATTTTTTAATTTGTTGTTTTGGTTGTAACTATTGCAAAGAGTAGCATTATGAGAGCAGTGTAAGCGAGAGAAAGAAAAGAGTAGTATTAGTAAAAATTAAAAACATGTTTCGAGAGAAAGGATTCTGAAAAAATGTGTTTGCTCCTGCGCTCAAAGTGCACCGATCTCTTAACCGCTTATAGCTTCAGAAATAATTAATAAATTTGTTTGAAACTTTGATGACATATTATTTAATTGTTTAACTACCTATTTATGATAAAAAAAATCGATTTTTTTAAATATAAATTTCCCACCTGAAACACTCTAAATCAAAAGCAGAACGAATACAGCTCAATGTACTGTGGTTGTGGCCTATTAAATTTGCATTATCGATTTATTTTTTTAATTGTTGAAACAACTTTTAATTCTTCATATAAACACTCTTGAATGCCAAGATTGTGGTCATTGTTTTTTTGTTGAATGCACTCACAAATAAGATGGTTAAAACATTTATATTCCCGATTTGCTGTTTTTTACGTAACAAACGTAGTATATTTTCGTTTTGGTTTTAGTTCTTATTTCGTATAATTGTTTTTCATTCCTGATGTATAGCAATTTGCTACTTGCTCGTCCTTCGCAAACATATTGGTATTCCGCATTTGCCGTCTTAAACAGAATATTTCGATAAGCAGAAAAATTAAAATTCAACAACTAATTGAAAAAATATGATAAGGTACATAAAAAAAAATTCTCAAACACAAAAAGCACAGGTTGTTAATTTTATTTCCGATATTATTTCAGCGAGTTGAAATAAGGCCTACAGTAATAACAGGTGCTCGACCGATTCCCGATTTATGCAACGATGCCAATGTTGACTGCATTTTAAAAGCCGATACCGATTCTTAAATTTCGACCGATGCCGATACAAAAGCGTTTACAATTATGTACGTTTAAACTGTTGCCGATGCTTGAATTTTCCGCCGACTCCAGCCGATGCCGATCAATCGGTTGAGCACTAGTAATAAGCCCAAATTGGCTTTATTGCCTTTTCTAATGGAAATAAGGCAAACTTTGCAAAATCGGTCTTATTTAAAATAGAAATAAAAAAAACTTTTTGAAAAAAAACCAACTTCAAAACCTCTACAAAGTAAAAAAAAATTTTAAATTACTTTTCACATTAATTCTTGGTCAAATTTAATAGTTTATTTATTAAATTGGAAATCTTATTATTATCAGAAATATATTAATTTCTCCATGAATACAAAACCTTTAAAGCCGGAGCGTTAATTTTATAAAAGTCTGATAATATTAGCGCCGACTTTAAATGGTTTATATTTATGGAGAAATTAATATATTTATGGTAATAATACAAAATAGAAAAAAAAATATAATAATAAGATTTCCTTGTATAAATATTTTCCTTGTATAATTGAAAATCTATGAAAATCTGTGAAAATCTAAATATATTTAATTTCTGCAAATTACATCACATTAACATCACAAAAATACGAAACAGTGTAGAACAAAATAAATTAGTGCTCCACTAATCTATCTCTTGAATTCGTGAACCAACCATTGAACAGCTGCTGGAACGCTTGGTGCCACGCTTAGAACTCTTAAAAATTACCCAAATTTCTAAATAACAAAATAAAATAAAATGCCTTGTATTTGTGGAATAAGAGTTGAGCGCCATTTGGACGAGGAAAATAAAATAAAAAGTGCATTTTGCAATGCATATTTTCATTGCCAATGCGTTAAGCTAACAAGAGCTGATATAGATTATCTGAAAAAGAACAATCAGTCTTTCAAGTGCAACGGCTGTCTTTCGGTTAGGCATTCGTCAATCAATGATACACCAATTAAGTCTTTATCGCTTGAGATCGCGTCAGATAAAGCTAGAGAGGTGTCTACCCCAACATCATCTATCAACAACCAAAAAGACGAGTGAGCACCTTCTCAAGAAAAATACACATTAAAACTGCAACCTATTTCTAATTCGTTTTGGCTCAAGCTGGGCCAAATAATGGACTTGCGTTTCTCAAAACAGCAGGAGGTCATCGAAAAACAAAACTTGTCCCTCACCGCTCAGATTAATGAAACAATAACCAACCCGATTAAAATTAGCGAAAAGAAAATTCTTGATGTGCTTCAACATAAGGTGGATAACATTAATGCTCAAAAGGCAACTTTTAAGCATGATCTTGAAGACATCACAAATAGGGTCGAAAGCATAGCCAAGAAGGTGTTCCACTTGGAAAACAAAAATAATAGCATCAATGTGCACGAGTTTGACACCGCAGTATTAAAACAGCAAATTGATGATTTGACAGCCCAACTTGGAAAAACGGAAAACTCTGCTGTCGCCTGCGACTTGCGTTTGCATGGCATCCCTTACGAAAACTCAGAAAATTTATTGAATATTTTTTATAATGTGTGCAGTTCACTTAAAATTTATTCACCAGAAATAAAATCCATTTTCCGTATAAAATATAATTTTCACTCGAATACGTTTGAGCTTGCCTTATAAAAAAAATAATTTCTTAAAATCAATAAACAGTTTTCGACGTGCAAACAACTACAAGCCTCTCTGCTTAATGAATGCTGGAGTTAATTCCAATGTTCCCATGTATTTTAATGAAAGCCTCACAAAAACTAATCGCGCTATTCTTAAAGCGCTGATTATAATAGACGGAACGGAGCGGAGTCAAGTGTCGTTGTGGCGGGACGAAACGGTTTCAAACGGAGTGGCGATTATAATAGCAAGGAAAGAGGAGTTAATTTTTTTCTAAAATATATTTTATTACAAAACAAATTCCATCAATTCTTTTTTTCTTATTATTTTAAAACATAAATTCAATCAAATTTTATCAAAAATACGGAAAAAAAAACAAATGCAGAATAATATTAATAGTAGTATCTGTCAACATAAAGTTTTTGCTCAAAACGTAACGGAACGCAGCGGAAAAATCAAAAATCTATAGATCTCAACGTCACGTGCCGCTCTGTTCCGTCTTATTATAATCGAACTCATAAGAAACTCATGCAATAGATTGTAAAGTGACATTTCTCAACATTCTATAACGTTACGTTCCGTCTATTATAATCAGCGCTTAAAGCCGCTATAAAATACAAGAAGCAGAATCTGCTCTCAGCTACATTTGCCAGGCGTGGTATTGTACATGTCAAATGCATTAATGATAGCAACTACACACTGATCAACTCCCTATCCACATGTTGGATAAACACGTTCGATTTCAACGTAGCGAGAGCTTCAGCAATGCTGCTGAGCCGTATGTGCAAACTCAACTCCAACAAGAACAACAACTACGGTTTTTTCGTGACGAGCCCAATCCACAAATCTCAACTTCCCAATCCCAATCCACAAATCTCAAGAGCTAATATTAAAAGAAGAGAGTTTTCCATTATTGTCAACTATGAAGACCATGGGTAGAAATATTCAAGTACTTTGTATATATTTACTTTGTAAATATTCAAGTTGCAGGAATCTATCTATCAAAAATTATCATTATTCAATTATGGCCAGTCAACATAACTCATATGGCAATTTCAAAGACAATGCTTACAGCCTTATTCGCATTCTCGGCAAACAGTGTAGAGGGTTAAATGTTTGTCATATCAACGCTCAGAGCTTGAAAATGAAAATTGATGAATTTAGATATTTATTTGAAGAGTCAAAAATTGATGTGATATGTATATCCGAAACATGATTTCTACCGTCTTTACAAGATAGTTTGTTTAAAGTCAATGGTTATCGTTTATTCCGAAAGGATAGAGAATGATACGAGGGTGGAGTGGCAATTTTTGTACGAGAAAGCATTAAATGCAGACTGCAATTTAAATTCACTGCTTATAACTCTATTGAGTTCATTTTTGTTAAGATCTTTTTCGAGAGTGTCAAAGTGTTAGTCGGATGCGTATACAGGCCTAATCGCAATTTGGATGTTCATTAGACCACCTATATGTGCAAAAGTGTTATTTTCTTCGCTCCCCGCGCATTTTCGTAGGAAACTAGACTAAAAAATAAGATCTGCAAAAAAAAAAACAGGGTGCGTGTAGTGGTAAAATGCCAGTCGCATTTAACTTAAAGCCTCAAAAACACACTTTAAAAAAGTTCAAAATTGTTTTGATCTGTAACTCTTTTAAAAAGTGTTTAAAGTAGTTGTGGCAACCTTTTTTGCAAAAAAGGTGCTCAAAAAATTTCAAAAATTTTGTCTTTAAACGTTAATTTTACCACAAATAATACAAGTTGGTCAAAAGTTAATACATGTAATTATTGGCTAGGTTAATCTTAAATTTAAAATCCCAATCACGAAATACTTTAAACACTTTGTAAAAGAGTTACAGATCAAAACAATTTTGAATTTTTTTAAAGTGTGTTTTTGCGGCTTTAAGTCAAATGCGACTAGTATTTTACCACTACACGCACCCTGTTTTTTTTGCAGATCTTATTTTTTAGTCTAGTTCTCTACGAAAATGCGCGGGGAGCGAAGAAAATAAAACTTTTGCACATTCCATATATTTCATGGGTGCTTTAATGTTCATCCATTTTTCGAAATACTACAAAATATAATCTTGTCAAATGCAAATATTTTTATTGGTGGTGATTTTAATAGCAATATTTTGACAGAAAATATATTAAATTATGGTGTGGAAGCTTTAGGCTTAGCTTGTGTTAACTGTGACCTGCCGACCCCTTTTCCAAAACGTCAAATACACTTTTAGACGTCTTCTTTGTAAATGACACAAAAAGAGTACAGTCATATGATCAAATTTCCGTACCTGTCTTTTCAAAACATGACTTAATATTTCCTTCCTACGATTTCGAACTGAAAGCTAACCCTCAAACGTTTTTCTATCGTGATTTTAAAAGCATTGATTATCAGCAGTTAGAGATACAACTTTCAAATGTAGATCGGAATGCTATCTACCACACTGCATCGGTTGAAGGGATGGTTACTTACTTTCAAACTAACATTCTTTATCTTTTTGAACAATTAGCCCCTCTTCGAAATAAAAAAATTAAGCACAAGGCACGACCTTGGTTTGATGCAAATATTAAACATAACATTATAGAAAGGGACGCGGCATATATTCGTTGGAGACGATACAAAACACCGGATTTGCAAAAAAAAAAAAACCGAGATCTGAAAAACACCGTAACAAAAAGTATAAAAGAAGCAAAATTAAAATTTTACACCAAGGTATTTAGTACAGCGGTAAGTAGCAAAGAAAAATGGCAGCACATACGCAACATAGGTTTAGGTAAACAAACTAAGATTCAAGGACAGTAATGATAAAATTGATGTTGATTTATTGAATGAGAGATTTTGCAACTTATCAATTACGACAGTGACGTCAAATCACTACGAAAATTTCTCCCCTGTTCTTCGCTCAATTAACCGCTTCGACTTTTCTTGCGTTAGTCAGTCATATGTCCTAAAAAGTTTTTCCAAACTAAAATCTAACGCGACTGGCTTTGATGGAATACATCCAACATTTTTAAAAATCTTATTACCAAAATTATTACCGTACATAACACTCATCATCAACTCTATTCTGACTACTTCAACATTTCCGATCAGCTGGAAATCCGCAGAAATAATAGCGATTCCGAAATCCATCAACGAGTTTAGACTAATAGCGATTCTTCCATACTTAAAGAAGATCTTAGAATCTATATTGAAAAAGCAAATAAATGTTTTTTTAAGGAATGAGAACCTGTTATCTGAATTCCAGTCCGGATACAGGCCAAACAGAAGTTGTGTCACTGCTTTGTTGAAAGTAACAGCAGATATTCGCTTTAAATTAGATAGAAACGAAGTGACTTGGCTAACGCTCCTAGACTACTCCAAAGCTTTTGACTGCGTTGACCACTCTATTCTATGTGCTAAAATGGCAAAAATGTGTAATTTTTCTGATACCGCAATAAAACTAATTACAACTTTTTTAAATGGAAGAACTCAGGCAGTCTGTTATAAGCAATTACAATCTCGGCACCTTTGTCTTACTTGGGGAGTACCACAAGGGTCTGTTCTCGGACCACTTCTATTTTCAATTTATATAAATGATCTCCCTGCTGTTTTGGAGCATTCGTTAATTCACTTGTATGCTGATGATGTTCAGCTTTGTTCTAGTGCCCCGCTGAATGAAATAGCACAGTGTATCCAAAAAACTAATAAAGATTTGAGTAATATTTTTAATTGGGCACAAAAAAACGGTCTGCGCCTAAATGCGACGAAGTCGAGATGCATGGTAATTTACAAAAAGCCACTAGACCTCTCTGAATTGCCAAAAATAGAAATGAATGAATCCGAAATATTCTTCAATGATTCTGCAAATAACCTGGGGTTAACATTTCGTAAAACTTTTACGTAGAACAATCACATTAATATTACTATTGGTAAAGTGTACGGAATGCTACGCACAATTGGACAACGCAGCACTTCACACCGCAAAACTTTAGAATGCTTCTAGTTAAAACATATTTACTTCTCACACTCCTTTATGGGTGCGAAATCTTCGCTAATTGCGATAATGCCGCAAAACGCAAACTAAATGTTCTTTACAACAACACTGCACGATATATTTTCTGTATGAGAAAATACGACCGCATATCTAGCCACGCAAAGCAAGTAAATTCCATGACTTTTGACAAACTTTTCGTATTTTTACGACTACTTTCGTACTCTACTACTTTTACAAAAAACAATAATTCCTATCTATGAATTTGTTGCTTTATAACCTATGCACGTATAATATACTTGCTTTACTAAAATATTATCTACATGTGAATTAAATTAATTTTTAAGCTATTATATTTATTTGAAACTATAAGTTTTTTATATGTATGAATGCACCTTTAGTGACTTAAGCTGTCAATATTAGATTCTTGTAATCTTAAGCGTAAGGATTTCCCGGAATGATAAGTAAATGAAATAAATAAATAAATAAATAAAAAAATAAATTTGCAATTTAATAATATATATATAAATAAATTATCAAATTTGACCAAGAATTAATGTGAAAAGTAATTTGAAGTTATGTTTTACTTTGTAGTGGTTTTAAAGTTGGTTTTTTTTCTTTAAAAAGTTTTTATTTCATCCTTTTTAGAGATTATGATAACAATTTTGCCCATTCTTGTAACGAATTTTGGTACCCTAGTGTCAACATTAACTGAGAAACATATTTTTTTTATATTTCCACGCCCTTTTGTCCAATAACGCCCACTTTCTTGACCGTAAATTTTTATAATTATGCTTACCCAAATACCTAATTTCAGTACCCTAGTGTCAATATTATTTAAGTTAGTGTTTTTCTAATATTGCCACACCCTTTATCGAATAACGCCCACTTTTTTGAACATAATTTTTTATAATTGTACCTACCCCTGTACTAAATTTTAGAACTCTAGTGTTAATACTATTCGATATACAGAGTTTTTCTTATATTGCCATGCCCCTGCATCGAATACCGCCCACTTTACCGACGGGAACCTCTGCATATAATGTCTCTATCTGTTGACAAAAAATTGCTGCAATCGGGCAAGTATTTACTTTAGGAGTTAGGGTTTAGGAGTACATACACTTAAAAAAAAACCAACCAACTTGAGAACCTCCTCTTTTTTGAAGTCGGTTAAAAATAGAAAAAGATATAAATGAAAATATGACCTTGTTATTGTTGGCCTTAAAACAATCAGCCAACTAAATAGCTAAATATGGAAAATTTGTCGGCTAAATTTCGTATATTATTTTGGGCTTTATTTCATAGCGATTTAAATGAAATGAAGCCTAAAACTTTGGGGCTTTATTTAATTTGTCTTTTTTGGGCGTTATAATAAATAATAATAAAGTAACGCCCAAAATAGAAAAATGAAATAAAGCTCAATTTCAATGAAATAAGGTCAAAATTTTTGGGCTTTATTTTATTAAAAAATAACGCCCAATTTGTATTGAAAATGTTTGAACTTTATCTCAATATTTATTTTGGGCGTTATTTCATTGGGCGTTATTTCCTGGAACCGGATGAGAACACCTTATAATTCTTACACCATACCTTCTACTAGAGGTAAGAAGAGGTAAAGTCTTAGTCATCTAAAAAAATTGCTAATATTTTTGAATAAGGATTTAAAATACTTAAGTTGAGCTTCATTGATGTAGATGAAGTAGACGAAAATATTTTTTATATTTTTTTGCAATAAACATCATAGATACTTTAAGAATCTATTGCATGAGATGGCTCACTATTAAATTTATGCTCAGTTCCTTTTAAACAATAGTTGAAAATGACTTGTAAGGTTAATCGTATTGTTCCAGCTGTTTATAATATGATAGAACAAAGCAAAATAGCACTGCTTCAATTGCTACAAAATAAATAAAGTTATTTACTATTAAGATGATGTGTAAGGTAATTAATCTTTCAAAACTTACCGAGCTTGAGCAAGTACAACAAAAACACAAAGAAAAGAATTACAAAATGTCGTCGATGTACAGGCTTATGTTCAATATCTGTTTTAATATATATTGTTCCAGCACCTGCTACACTCACAAAAAGCATTATAAATGAAAAACAAGTTAAACCAAATCCCACCATCCAAGGTATAAGAAAACCTTTCATCTCCTTAAAAGACAAAAAATAAAAAAGAAAAGATATGCTTAAAAGAAATGTCACTTTCTTAAATTTTTTTGTACTCACATTCATTGTACCTGCTATGAGGCATAAGGAGAAGATCATAAATAGAACTGGTTCGAATATAATCAGCGGACTCAAAGACACTAAGAAAAGATACTATTTGTATTACATGTTTTACAAAAGATTTCACTTAACTTACGTAATAAATTGGTTAGACATGAAATAATATTCATCGCGAAATATACAATACCGATAATAAAACAAGATGTTTGCAGAGATAAGCCACAACAGCCTTCAGTGATTATGAACCCCATGATATTTGCATTAATATCTAGTTATTACTTTAGGGAATATTTTTTTTTTTGGTGCACAAATAATTTTTATAAAACAATACTGCAATTTTGAAAAACTATTGCATTTACAAATTTAGTTGACAATAAAAGGAGTTAAAAAATTATTTGTTTATAAAATTTGAATCGAATATTGACAAAAAGTTGAAGTTTTAATAATAGATGTATAAAATAGTGTTGATAAAATGCTTTGTTTTTTCTTTTGTGACAAAAGCGACAAAATATTTTGTCATAAGTTTGTTTATTATTTGGTTTGTTTTGTTTGTTTGCTTGTTCCGCAATTAAGGGATGCGGACTACCTTTTCACACAATGAAGTATGGTACCACTTAGGTGGTGTGTGCCAAAGGAAAATTTTGAGTTTGGTGAATATCACATGAAGTCAAATTTTTGAAAAAAAGTTGCTTTTTTTCCAACATCTAAATTTGGATTTGGATTTTCTGCTCATGAAAAGTATTTGACAACTAGATGGCGTTGAATGCAATCATAAGAATGTCAACAATAGCCGCATATTTTCCAACATCCAAATCCGATTTCCGATGGATTTAGATTTTATGAACTTGTAGTTTGAAAAATCACAGCCAGTTGGCGTATAAGGAAGTAAGTGATCAAAAAAAGCAGTGTTGGCATTCTCATGTTTGAATTTAACGCCTTCTAGTTGTCAAATACTTTTCATGAGCAGCAAATCAAAATCCAAATCCAGATTTGGATGTTGGAAAGTGCGTTTCCATGTGATCTTTTCGTATCTAATTTTTAGTTAGAAAGAAAAAGCATGCGAGCCCTAACTTATGGTCTTTACAAATAAGAGTGTAAAACACACACTGTTTTTCTATTTTTATAGCATGTGATATCCCCTGTGATTTCATGAGATACTACCCAGTTGGACAGCTCTAACGAGCTTACAAACACAATGACACACAACTTGGTTTTCACAAATGCATTTATATGTTCCGATATTGTGTTAGACAAGGTAGGTTGTATATGTTTGTATATCTTTTTCTTTTACGATCAAAAATATATACTGAACGAGCAAAAATATATAAACAAACCAAAAAAATGACCCGTGAAATCAAAATTAAGTTTACGATTTATATTTATTAAATTAAAAATTAAAAAATTTTTCTTTTCAAGAAACTAAATAGATTCGTGGGAAACTTTGGATTACCAAGGATATCAATTAAAAACATTAACAAATATGTATGTACAAACTGCTGCTAACGCTGCTGCCATTGCTGATGTTGATAAAAAACGTGTACTTTTATTATCGTGTGTGCTTTTATATTAATTTTTATAGCCGCAATTTATATGTCGTCGTAATTAAAGAAATTTAATAAAAAATTGTGTTTTAAAATTAAAAAAAAAATCCAGGCTAGAGTTCTAGGGGTTGGTAAGATAAACTGCTTGGGGGGGGGGGAGAGAAGTAAGTTAGCTGAAAATGTAATTGGTGTGAGCAGTTCAGGTATACGTTCTTCTTATGGATAAAACATGGGTGGCAGACAGAGATGCCAGATCACACGGATTGGAATCAGAGATGCAAACCTTGTTATACTTTTACCTACCGCTAGAACAAATATAACAAGTTTTGTATGGATTTTTTGAGAAGAAATAACAGACAATGTGCTAGCTCTCGTGTTAAATAACACGTTATCTAACAGTTACGTGTCTAGCTGGGTAGAGGATAGGAAAAGTTCAACTTTCTGAACTTTTCCTATAAAAGTGTATCACTTGCTATAAATTTTACAGCCATTTTTATAGCTATTGACAGCTTGTAAAAAAATGTTGCTAGTGTCAGTGCAAACAGACTGATTGCAGCAGATTGTATTAAAATAGAAATTTCAATGCAAGAAGCAGCAGCTGCTGGATGAGTATTTATTTTTGGTAATGTTTGAACTGAATAATTTAAATTGATTTTCAATGCATTACAACTTGTTTCTTTTATTAAATAAAACAGCCAGCGAAAGCAGAAGAGCTCTTGGAGTCTATCACTCAGTTTGTGCGTCTATTAGAAGTCATTAAAGATCGTTATTATTCTCTGGTTTAGCCTGAACATCAGTTGCCATTTTCGACTTTCCAGTGCCAACAACATTAGATTTTTACTTTGAACATGCTATCAATAAGTTGGAATACTATATACAGCAGTTGATTAAAAGTCTTGCTACAAAAGTTATTAAGGATACTAAAGCTAAATCGATGCCCTACCGTAATGGCTACTGGAGCCTTTTATACTCTCCACCAGTGCTGGTGAAATGTTTCAAGTGAGTTTTAAATGCTAGCTTGAAATAAATAAATATATTTCATAATCTAGGACTTTGTATGCACAAGCTACAGGATTGTTTTTATCAAGAACAAAGATTTCGTTAACGGTAAGGATTTGCTTGATGTCGGCTGCGACACCTCAATACTCTCTTTATTTGCGGCACACAGTGGCAGAATTTTTACATTTGGATGGACTTTAATATAAATTGATTATGTAAATGCAAACTTGGTGTCATTTTTATATGAAATTAGGCCGCTAAATTTGAAATTTTTGTATGTTTTTGTTTATTTTTATTAGTTTCCAAGATGCAGCTAGGTTTTAAAATATTTCACATTCAAATTGAGTTGAAAAATCCCATTCCTTTTCGTTAATTCGCAGTTGTAAACAAATCAAGATATTTCATAAATAATTTGCCTTGCTATTTACAAAAATTAAATCAGTTCATGAACTCACAAAATAATAATATTAAAAAATGTATAACACCGAAAAACTAGTCTTGTAAAGGGTGTTTTTTATAGAGTAATATAAGTTTAAATTATAATAAAACATAAAAATATATTTTAAATATCAATTAAACGAGCTTTATTAGATAGAAAATTTTATGTCATTAATGCCTTAAATATTATTTTGGCCATGTGGAAGCTACGGCTGGCGCGTAAAAGGCGCAATCTGGAACACCAATTTTCACAAACTTTTCGCAGCATTTGCGTCCGTATCATAGCAAAATTTTTGAAAAAATTTGACATGCATTCTTAGGGACACTGCTTCCAGAAGACATTCTCTAGATCCACTAGGAGCCATTTCTTCTTAGCCTTATCGAGAAGTGCTTTCAAGAAGCATTCTCATAAATTATTTCTGGAAGATATTCAATTAGCACTTAAATTCAATAAACGTAAAAAAGTGCATATAATAATAATATATATTTTAGATATTTTCCGTGGGATTTTGTAAGCAACAAAAATCCAACCACTTTCCACACAAAAATGCCGTAAAAATCGGAAAAAGCGTTATTTTCGTGGGATTTTTTTAAATGCCCAACAAAACCCAAACCCTTCTCATTTCCAATACAAAATCGCGATAAAATCGGGAAAAGGGATTTTTTGAACCCCCCTAACCATTTTATGGTATGCCTTCTTAAAGTTCTCCTGGAAAACACCTACTAGAATCCTTTCATTGAAGCGCTCAAAGAAATCTTCCATTGAAAAAATTATGCAAGCACTTCTTTTTTTTTTGTCTTTAGACGCGCTCAGGGGATGCCCCCTATAAATGCGTAAGCATTGCGTTGATTCGGAAGATGGGTGATAGTTAGTTGGAGGGTGGATAACTGGAGTAGCGTCGGTGAATATTTGTTTTAAACTTGCACAGCTCAAAACTGCCGGGAAACACGCTCGCAGGGAGACTATTCCACAACTTAACTGTGCGACTAAAGAACGAATTATCACGGTAATGCGAGGTTCTATTGGGCATCGACGCAATGGTAAAGGGGTGGGCTTGGACAGCTGCCCAAGTGGACCTGGGAAACACACGATCTGGTGGCGTCAGGCCATGTATCTCCCTTGAACACTTCCCATGGTAATACCTATACAGAAGGCTTAGGCAACCAACATTGCGTCGATGCCCAAGAGAGTTAAGATAGGATGAAATACTTTCATCCCCTATCAAATATATCGCACAACGTTGAATTCGATCCAGAAGCTCCAAATAAGATCTTGAAGCCCCTGCCCAAATGTGCAAATTGTACTCCATTTTCGGTCTAATATATGAGGTGTAGATCATGCGAAGATCAGCTGAGGTGAAATATTTTTTGCACCGTTTTAAAAAACCTAGGCACTTGGCCGCTTCTTTCGACACATCGAAAATATGATCATTCCAACGAAGATCACATTAGATCGATATACCCAGAACGTCAAGAGCGGCTGATTCTACAAGATCCACACCATTCATATAGAGGGGAGCTAATGGGCAATCCATTCGTTTGTGGGTTAACAGGCAGCGATGGGTCTTGCTTGTATTGAACTCTACTCTATTAGCAAGACCCCACTCGGAGATTTTATGTAGATCATTTAGGAGTGTGTCATTCATAGTTTGCCTTTTCTCTCAATCTCCATAGAGCTTGGGCATTTTTTAAATGAATATGAATGACAAATGCTGCTGTCGTCCGCAAACGAATGTATTGGGTTATGCGTCAAGGATAGAAGGTCGTTGATAAAAACCAGAAACAAGGTTGGCGATATTACTGAACCCTGTAGTACTACTGCGTTGATGGCGTGCTTCTCGGACGAAATACCGTCAACTACGATCCGAATCGTTCTGTATTTGAGGAAACACGTGATCCATCGAGCAAAACTACCACCAAAACCATATGCACCAAGTTTTGACACGAGCGCTTTATGCCACACTCGGTCAAATGCTTTTGAAATATCCAGAGCAACAATCCTGCTCTCGCCGAAAAAGTGAACGCATTGGTTCCATTCTTCAGTTAAGAACGCCATAAGATCACCAGTAGAGCGAGCCCTACGGAAACCATATTGACGATCACTAAGAAGTTGGTTGAGCTCCAGATAGTTCATGATATTAAAGTTTATTATGCTTTCCATAACTTTGGAAAGCGTAGACCATATCGCAATGGGTCGGTAGTTTGCAGGGTTCGCGGCATCGCCCTTTTTAGGTAACGGTTGGACATTTGCCACCTTCCAACAAGATGGAAATACTCCTGTTCTGTAGGAGATGTTGAAAACGTTGCGCAAAGGCCGAGCCAGCGAAGAAGCACACATTTTAAGCACAATTGGCGGTATACCGGTAAGCCGAGTCAGTGAAGATTTGGTCATCTTTCAAAAGAGCTGGAATCGATGACGATGTCTGGTTCTTAACTCTTTTAACAAATGACCAAAAATTTTTGCTCCCTTTGGGGCAGAAAAGAACCTGTTCTCGAATGCGAGCTTCGTGCAGAAACTTTTCGCGTTTTAAAATTGCATTACAGCGATTCCTTGCCTCGATGCGAAGTCTTTTAGTATCAGTATTCTTGTTAGAACGCCAATTCTGAAAGGCTTCCTCTTTGGACCTGACTGCAATCCTGCAAGTCTCATTAAACCATAAGTGTCTTTTGGTTTAATGCTTCTCATCTTCTAGAAAAGACTAAGGGAAGCATTCCTTCCAATGACATGCACATGTTAAAAGAATGCCTTCTGGGTATGAAAGTGGAAGGGATGGAGTTCAACACTCTCGCTTCCACTTTACCTTCTTTTGGAAGCACTTTTTTTGCTGGGATCTCGCCGATAACATTCTTCGAATGTTGATTTCCAGGTGTTCAATTGCTTGTGGTTAATCGACGTAGACAAGTGACTTTACATAACCCCAAAGAAAATAATCCAATGGGGTTAAATCACACGATCTTGGGGGCCAATTCATTGCGCCATTTCGTGAAATTATTTTTTCGTCAAAAGTTTCGTTGAGTAAATCAATTGTTGCGCCCGCTGCGTGGCATGCGGCTCCGTCCTGTTGGAACCACTTATCGGGAAGATTAATGCCAGCTAATTGAGGTACGAAAAAACTTCGAATCATGTTCCTATACTGTTCACCATTGACAGTAACATTCTGACCATCATCATTTTTTTAGACATATGGGCCAATGACTCAGCCATTCCATAAAGAGCACCAAACAGTAATTTTCTGTGGATGTAATGGTGTTTCAACAAAAGCTTGTGGATTCTCCTCACTCCAAATACGACAATTCTGTTTATTTACGTACCCATTCAACCAAAAATGGGCTTCATCGGAAAAAAAAATTTTCCATGGAAATTCAAAATCAATATCAATTTGTGCTTTAGCCTATTCGCCGAATTGGCGGCGCATACAATGGTCGTTTGGCTTTATTTCCTGCACAAGTTAAATCTTGAAAGGTTTTAAGCCAAGATCTTTTCGTAAAAGCTTCCATAAGGAAGAAGGACACAACCTCAGTTGCTGAGAACGGCAACGAATTGATTGATTAGGATCATTTTCAATGCTTTCCTGTACAGCGGCTGCAGATTCTTCAGTGCGCACTGTTCGACGTCTCACGGGATGCACATTATCAGTAACAGTAAATGTGGTCCGAAAACGATCTTTTGTTCTTCGAATTAGCAGCTCTGAAGGACGATTATGTACGCCGTGAAATAGACGAAGTGCGCGATAAGTTTGACGAAGAGAACCATTATTTTGATTAAAAATTTCCACAATTTGCACGCGTTGCTCTGGTGCAAGTTGATCCATAATGAAATGTCAAAAAAAAAAACTAAACTAAAAGCAGCTATGAGCTCCATTTATTTGACCATAATTAATGGTCAAATAAAGCAATGATGCCAACTCAAACTTGTATTTACTCTATAAAAAACACCCTTTATTATTAGTTACTAAAATTATTTTTGGAATGTGTCTTCAATTAATTCCAAAACTTTAGATGGAAGGGACTGTTTTTGTTTGAATGGAAGTGTTCGCAATTTGCTTATCACTGGATGAGAAGATACTAAGAGAGTAGATATCTATGTTGGTATCAATCCGGGACATTTTTCTAGCAAAGCCTTCAAATCTAAGCAAATCTAAGAGGTCTACAATATCGAGTGGCTGAAGTACTACAATTTTTCCATATCAATATATTTTTATGATAAGTCTGTATTTTTATTTCAAGGGGAACAATTGAAGTCATAAAAATATTTGAATCATGCGCATTGTTATTTTCAACAAATACTTGTTTGTATCGGGAATGCCCACTGCTTCCATCACATCCCCATTTCCAAAAGCATAGCATAACGTTTTTTTAATTTACGAGGTTATTAAATACACTCATTTTCACCTTTGAAATGCGTTGCAAAGTGTAATCAATTAAAATTTTCATTGAAGAAACAGGAGGAATATCACATCTTTTTAGTTTCAATAATGGAATCATAGCAAGGATACAAGTTAATATTTCTGTTCTTCGCACTTTATTGAAGAATTTTCTCTTGGTGTTTCGTTAATTTTAAGTCTGTTATCAAAGCTAAAGCCTCTTTGGGGGTATACGGCTTATAACTTTTAGTATCATTTATTGCTTTTTTCGCGTTTTTAATTGTTTTTGGAGAACCATCTAAAGCTTTTTTTATGACTTCAGCATTTGCTCGTTCCGCTTTTTGTTGAAATTTGCACTGTGTGGCTAGTGTAAGTTCTTCCGTAGACCGATCTAACAAACCATTAATTTTAAGCTTTTTAGCCTTATTTACGCATTCTTCGAAGCATTTCTTTGGTCTTCCTGATTCTAGAGGACTTTTTTCGATGTTAATATTTTTTGGAACATCTATATTCTTACAAATCCAAAACTCTTCTGCCTTAAGAAATCGGTCAAGCACCCGTGAACTCTCTTTCCATCTAATTTTTAGTTGAGTCATTAAATTTATTATTTCTAGTTCAAAAAACTTCTGGTCAGACTCCTTTATATTTGCAATTTGATGTTTTGAATAAGCAAACAATAAAACTTCCTTCACGCACTCAGATATATTTGATTTCAAAATGTTTTTCTGACGTTAGAATATCAAACATCTTCACGTGTAAGGGATTTTCCATTTTTTTTTTGCAGGAGGGGCCAGTTTTAATGAGAAAAAATTACTGAGTTGCAAACAAAAGCAGCTAAATTTATACTTTTTGAACACAGAACATTTATCCAAAGCACATTATCTAGGTCTAGTGCCTAAACAAACATATACTTTTTTCTTTTCTTCTACAGAATTTTACTTATTTGGTTTTTAATCTAAAAAAGATTATATTACTAAAACTACAACAACACGGTAATACGCACTTTTTTTTAAACAAATACTTTCCATGTTTTCAATAATTACCCATTTCGTAAAGGTCCATTTAAATTTTTTGTAATATTTAGCACAGTTTTTTTTTGCGTCCAAATTAAGACTTACAATAATTTCTTATATGATCAGTTGATGAATGTAAATAACATTTTGTCAAGTTTGTAGGGTCAAATCTCAAAACTAAGTATGAGGTCTTATTTTTGCATTATTTTTCCAACAACTTAATTGAGTTAAAACACAAAACTTAAGCAAAGTTTTTTTAATTTTGTCCATCCACGGTGTTGTAGATCGGCCACTGTGCGGCGCAGCGGGGGCCGATATTATTTACAATGCTATGGATATCGTTAAGTAAGTTGTAATGAATCAAGCTTTTGATGTTTTCCTTGATTAAAGGATGGCTGAATTATACAACGTTTCCACAGCAGAAGTACGACATACTTATCTCCGAATGAATGGCTATTTTTTGTTGTTCAAAGGCATGCTTGCATACAAACATCACCTAAAGGAAGATGGAATTGTACTTCCTAATCGCTGCAACATTAGTTTGCAGGGATATGGCAATGAGCAACTATTTACATTGCATGTTAAGTTCTGGGATAATTTTTATGGCCTGAATAGGTCGAGCATGCGCAAAGAAGTAATGTGCGAACCACTCATTGACGTCGTCGACCGAAAATATATACTTGTGGAGTCAGAGATGATAGCCGGTTTGAACCTGCTTCCTACTGTATATTTAAACTATTCAAATTTTATATATAAATTTTGCACGAAATGCAGCAAGAATGATAAAATCAGCGTATTTGTTGGCTACTTCGATACTTATTTGGATTTGCCAAATTCAGTAATGTTTAGTACAGAACCTACAAATCAGCCAACCCATTGGCAGCAGGTTGTCTTCTTCTTAGAGGACGAAGTTAAAGTAAATGTTGGTGACCTTGTCAGTGGTACTTTGCAATGTAGACGTAGCTCTAATAATGCTCGATCTGTATATCTCGATCTCGATCTAATAATGCTCGATATGTATAAAATTTGAAATAACACAAATTGAATTTTAATTTTTTTTGAATCAGAATTTATTGAGTTTCTGGTACAAATATTGAGTTTATGAGAAAATGAAATATAAAATCGAAAGCATAGAATTCTATAAACATATATTTCTGCTTGAAAACTTAAGCAGTACCGCTCTCATCATTGTAAACATTCTCGGCCGATTGGCGAGCTTTGATTATATTGTCTTTCGACACTGAGAAAATAACACTTGGCTCGTTTGGATTATCCAAGAAATCTGATATTTTAGCAGTGTGCCCACCATAAATAAAAAGCAATTCGTGTGGACCATCTTCAGCACCTTCGGTAGTTAGGTGGCTGAGCCGATAGACGACTCGTACACTTAGGCCAGTGCAGGCCCATTGTGATACCACATGATCTCCTTAAAACCTAGTAGAGATTTCCCTCCTCAAACCAGTTCGAGCGGATTATGAATTTAAGGATATGCTTGATTTCCAGGCATGAGACTTCGGCAAGTCCATTTAAAAAGGGATGGCCAAGAGTTGCCATTCTCCTTTTAGCTAGAGTCGGACATTCGCAGAGGAGGTGCTGAACGTTTTCTACCTCCTCCTCACATCTGCAGCTTGTACAGAAATCGCTTGATGCAACTCCCAACCGAAGAGCATGCGCTCCGACTAGGCAGTGACCCGTTAGGATTCCTACTATTTTTGACAGGTTTATCCTGCTTAACTTAAGCAATGAGTTGGTGCGTTTTAAGTCGTAGGTAGGCCATGTTAGCTTAGTTATCCTACATGTATCAAGGAGTTCCCAGCGTTCTTGTGCAAGACCTAAGGATCTGTTCTTGCACTGGAGCTTACAGGAGGAAATGGGTATACCAATAAAGTCCTCATTTAAGAGGGTGTTAGAGGTCGTACCCTTCCTTGCCAATTCGTCGGCCAAATTGTTGCCCACGATATCCCTGTGTCCGGGTACCCATATGAGGTGAATCCTGAGTTGCCTTGCCATCTCGTTAAGAGATTTGCGGCACTCAGTGAGAGTTTTAGAGTTGTCAATATTTGAGTTCAGTGCTTTCAGTGCAGCTTGGCTATCTGAAAAGATGGAAATACTCTTTCCTTCAAGGTCTTGTTGACCTACACCCAAAAAAAAGCTTCGTACTATGTACAAAACAATTATTATATTCTACAAAGCTGTTTGTGCTTTTCAGCCTACGAACGACCTTGTGAATAATACAAATGACCGTTTGTAAATTGTACAAAGAAATATTTGTATATTTTACAAACGCATTCGTTTCATCTACAAAGATACGAACAAATATATGAACGCTACTGCTACCGCTTTGTATATTATCAAACAATGTTCGTTCAGTTCACAAATTTATACATTATAGATTTTTACAAACTAGCGTTTGTAGAATGTACAAAGTAAGGAATTCAAAACTTTTTTTCATTCGGCCAACACTACAAACGTTTGTACTATGTACAAAACATGTGTACATTCTACGAATAGCCTCTGTTTGTATTTCTACAAAGATTTTATTCGTAATGTTATCCTAAATATTTTTTTGGTGTAGAATCTTACTGGTTTCGTGAATAGCCATCATTTCCGCTTGGAAGACACTACAATAGTTAGGAAGTCTAAAGGACGCTTCGATTTCGAGATCCTGGGAGTAGATACCTCCCCCTACTTGTTCTCGAAGTTTGGATCCATCTGTGAAGATTTTTATGGTGGAGGTATTAAGGGGGATTTTGTTTGCCCAGTCTAGCCGTGAAGGGATGAGAACTACGTAGTTCTTTTCAAGATTTAAGCACGACACACAGTAGTCTGTTTTGTCGGGTGCAGACGAGTTAATAATTGTGTGACCACAGTTGTTACCTATCCAATTACCAGATTCTCTGAGTCTCAGGGCTGCTGTATTGGCACATTCCCTGGCAAAGATATCGAGAGGAGGAAGGTGAAGCATGACATTGAGGGCACTAGTTGGTGTTGAGGACAGTGCCCCAGTAATACATAGACCTGCGCTTCTTTGCACCTTTGCAAACTTCTGAAGTGCGGTTGCCTTATCAAGGGCCCTCCACCATACCAGTGAGCCATATATTAGTATGGGGCGGACAATTGCGTACTTTTTTGGGGGAAAAACCCCATTCTTTACCTATAGCCTTTTTACAGGCAAATAGTGCTATGTTTGCCTTTTTAACACGTTCCTTAATGTTAACATTCCAGATAAGCTTCTTATCCAGAATAACTCCTAGGTATTTCGTGCTGTCGCTAAAGAGCAACCTCGTGCCGTTCAGACGCGGAGGTTCTAAGTTGGGGGTTTTATATTTCCTAGTGAAAAGAATGAGATCTGTTTTCTCGGGGTTTACACTTAAACCACACGAGGATGCCCATCTCGAGAGAATTAAAAGTGCTCTCTCCATGAGTTGACAGAGAGTCTGGGGAAACTTTCCGCTAAAAATGATTGCAATATCGTCTGCATAAGCAACCACCTTGTAGCCTTCCCCCTCCATGATACGCAACAGCTGGTCAACCGTCATGGACCACAGAAGTGGAGACAAAACTCCTCCCTGCGGAATGCCTCTGCTTACAAACCTGCGAGTGGAGGATCCTCCCAGTTCTGAGTTCACCACCCTGCCCAAGAGCATCTGGTGTATGAAACTCATGAGAAAATCCTCCACCCCGAGTTGCGACAAGGCCGAGGTGACTGCATATGGAAGGATGTTATTGAATGCCCCTGCTATATCTAGAAAAGCAGCAAGCGCGTATTCTTTGTTCTCAAGTGATTTTTCGATGGTAGACCTTCGGTAGTTTGTTGATTACGAAATTTTGACAAATCCAAACCTTGCAAATGATTAGATAGAATCGTCTCGTTATAAGGTGACCACTAAATTTGAAAGATTTCATCCTAATGCTATTCGCATGAGTGCAGATTTAGCTTGAGATTACGTAGATCCCAAAGTGCAACAGTTTCATCAGCAGATCCTGTTGCCAAAATGAACTAAAGGTAGGGATTAAAACTCAAACAACTGTCCTCGGCTGTGTACACATCTACTGTAACATCGTATTATTGAAGTTACGAGTATCCCATATCATGAGTTTTTTATCAGAAACTGAACAGAATATAATAAATTAAGACAGAATTTATTATATTAGGTCTGTTCCCGTACTGATTTCAAGTAAGTGTAATAGAATAGAGAGTAACATTTTGCATGTTATTCTTCTCTCTCGACCTTTAAATTTTTGTAATAAAACGCTTTCAAGCAACTTCAAGTTACTTGAATCGAGTACGGTAACAGACCTATTATTCAAAAATAATGAAAATTTTTCACATATGTCAAACTTGCTATAAACTTAACCACATATATTTATCTCGTTTTTAAAACAAAAAATTTGTCATATGGGATACTGGAGGATAATAAACCATCACATGGAAACGTGGCTTAATACTTCTTCTGATCACTTATTTCATTATATGCCACCTGGCTGTGATGTTGGAAACTATAAATTCACAAAATATAAATCCATAGCAGGATTTTGTTTGTATGGAAATCGGATTTGGATGTTGGAAGAAATGCGGCTAATGTCTGTGTTCCGGTGGCCAGTATAAATTTCCTGTTTTAATATAAAAAAAGTTATTTTTAACGAACATTCGAAACAAAACCAAAATGTTCATCAAATGAGGTACGTTCAGTAAATTGTTAATTGAACTAAATTTAAAATTTTACCAAACGTAAACTTATAATTGTTAATAACTTTGAACACGATTTTTTTATTTTATTTAACAATTAAACTGTAAAAAACAAATTCGTATATTGAATATATCTTCGAAATTCTTTTTGTGCTGAGCATTTTGAAGGGTGCGGATTCCAAAAATGTAGTTTTTAAAAATATTGTGTCCGCCTGATAAATCAAGAGAACCAACGATTTCGTTGCAATCAAATTAAGTATTTAAAATAAACATATAAAATAATGAAAACTGTCAAAAGTTGGCTTATTTCATTAGCCAAAAACAAAAGATGTCACCAGGCTTAAAGCGCTATTCAAACAACGCTTTCCCAACACATCATTGATGTAATTGTATGTATGAAGTTACGAAAAATATTACTAAAAGTGCATCGCCATTCACTTCATGCTGCTACTACGACTTTTCGCACATCACATTTTAAGCGTAGTTTTGTTTTTGTGCATACGCATGCCACCCTCTGGAGTCCTGTCATAATTCATTATCCATCTACTGAAGCCATCAGCTTTTAAAAGCTGCTCGCATCCCGGCTGACTTGCATGAAAATGCATGAAAAACGTGTTGTGTTGCTGCAGCGTCAACTTCCGGTTTTTTGGTTGGGTTTGTATTTTTTTGTTGTTGCTAGTGTTGCTGATGCTGCAACACATGCAGCAACGAGCTGCAAGGCAAAACTACTCGTCGAAAATGATGAATGGGCTTGGTGAATCTTGCGGTGGTGTGATAGTGTGCTGATGGGTGTGTTAGTTAGTGAGCTAGTGTTTTTGGTGAATTACCATATTTCCATATTTCCACATAAACAAAACTTTGAAAAAACAACAAAAACAGAATGAAAACAAAAACAACACTGCACCCGCATATCTTAGATGCTTTGATTCTATGCACTCTCGTTGCGTTACGCTTGCAAAATTTGGGGTTATTATGCTTATGTTTTTGTTACAGTTTATTTTTTTTTGTTTTTTAAACTAAATTTCAAAACACAAACATCATGTCCTCTTGCCTGTGGCAACGCTGTGCTACTTTATTTGACGCGTCTTTCAGTTAATGGAAAATCCCTCCCGTTGGGCAAATTATTACCACGCATTGTGGTCACAGTGACGCTTTGTCACTAATCAAAATTGATGCCATCAGCAGTTTTGATGTTGCTGTGGTTTATTGTGATATTTTGTTTAAATTATGCTGTAGCAGCATTGTTTGTTTTTTTTTCATACAGTAAACATGATTTCTTAAATTATGCCAGTTTTGTAATATTTCATAAAAGGCCTGAGTTGAATGACTAGAACTTTAAGTGAAGGGCTTATTGCAAAAGCGTGATAAGCCATATGATAAAAAAATCCATTTGTTAGGATCAATACCTAACAAAATAAAATGACAACACCAACTGAAGAAATTACGGCTATTCCTTATTAAATGTCAGACCCATTAATAAAATTTTTCTTGTTGAATTCCATTTTATTAAGCGAATATAGATTTCTTAAAACAAAAACAGTAACAGTACGTTACAAACATTAAAACTACTTACTACTTATTTTTACTTATAACTTATTAAACTTACTTTTTTTTATTACTCTTATTAAAAATAATAAAAGAAAATATAAACATATTATAATACAACATATATTTATAAATAGTTAAAAGTTAAAATTTTTTGTAATTAAATTATTTTAAAATTAATTATTTCCAATTTTTTTATCGAAGACTGTTGGAAATAATCAAAAAATGAACAAAAAATATTTAAAACCCAACAAACGTTAGGATTAAAAATATTTATCTGAGCGACTGCCGGGATTGAGTCTTGGCTCCCAGTAAGTGATTAACATATTCGCTACACTAATGGCGTTTTCGCTTCTCGAAAAAACGCAACATTTTTTCTAGCCTCTTTGGAAATTCTACCCGCTTGAGAATAAAAATTGCGTTCTCTTAAATTGAGTCGTGTTTTTTTAGCGAAAATGTTGACCTCAAAAGAAGAAAAAATTCAGATTTCTCAAAGATGGCAGAAAAAGGGCAGAAAAAATGCAACATTTTTCAATTTTGAAAATAATCTAAAAAAGAATAAATAATTAAATAACATAAGACATACAAGTTAAAATATTCAACAGCGACTGCAGGGATCAGGAAGACACTAAGGGGGCATTTATAGTGGCGACTTGTTGCTGGACAGAAACGAACCGAGAAGGAAAGCTCATATGAAACAAGCTCAAAGTGCGTATAGTGCCAGCCGAGCTGGCAACTTCAAGTGACTTGTGCGCTGGTTTCCATCTTTCCGATTGTTGCTTTCTCGCTCGCTCGCATGGTTTGCATGTGTTTTGATTCATTTTACACGTTGCTTGCTTATTACTTTCGCTAAATAATATGAAATGAAAAAAGAAACAAGGAAAACAATTTTTTTGTTTTTTTTGCTGTTGCTCCTTTTCATCGTACGCAAGAAGTACACGCTAAAGCAATGTATCAAGCGGTCGCGATTAATAAAGCGTGGAAAAAAAGCAATATAATATGACGCAAATGTGCGGCAGCAAACTAAATTCCTCGGAAAAATAATGATACACGCAAAAAACAACAAATTGCAGCACTCTTGACTGCCAGCATCGCAATCGATTCTGTATTTCCTTGAATTCATTCATTCAAGGAAACAAAGAACACACGATAGCAACAAAGAAGACCAACAAGAAAAGTAATAACCACACAAGAACACGAAATTGTGCTCAGTTGTTATGCTGTATTTTCTTGCCCGCAAAAAATACACACAGAAACAGCACTATAAAGAAGCAACGAAGATAAATTTCTATCAACTGTTGCTTACAGAAAACAAAAAGAGAAATAGTGAAAAAAGCTAAACCAGCCGGTGTAGCAATTCGTCGATTAGCGGCTGCAAGTGCGTTTTATCTAAAATAGAGAATCTAAGATTATCAAATTTTCTTATGTGCGCTCTTCCTTTCCATTTGATTTTGTGCACAAAAGTAAACAAACAAAAATAGCAGCAACAAGAAAAAACTTTGTTTAGATTAGTTTTGTATTGCTTTGTTGCAAAATCAAAAATAATACATCAAAAACAAAACCCAAAGAAAAAAAGTTAAGAAAAGTTTAAACCAGTTGGATGATCAAGTGGCTTCATGCGGCTTGAAGTGCGTTTTAGCTGAGTCATAGCATCAAAAAATCTTGAGCCAGCAGCTGGTGTACGTTTTTTTTTAAATGTACGTTCTATCATACTATCTTCTTTTTTGTCAAAAAAAGAAATTTGAAATAATAACACAACAAAAAGGCAATAAAAACCAGCAGAAAACACTTGCGAAAAAAGTCGAAACAAGCTGGTACCTCAAGTGACTTGAAACGACTTGCAGTTGCAGGAAGCGCGTTTCAGCAGCGTTTTTCGCATTTTCGTCTCTGCACTTACTGTCCGCTGGTTTGAGGAAAGCAAAATGAATGAACGAAAGCATGTGGCTTTTTTGATGCTTCGGTTGCAAAAATAAAAAAACTTATATATACAAACAAACCCAAAATAGTCAAAAACGAGCTGAAACAAGTCACCAGCGACAAGCGCGCACTATGCGCACTTCCAGCTGCTTTAAGCAGGACGCGTTTCCAGCTCGGTCCGGCCCAGCAACCAGCTGGCACTATAAACGCACCCTAAGAAAATGTAAAAGATAATAACAACAACACTACAGACAAAGCAAACTTTCAGACATCTACTGACATACAATTCACAAAAAATTTACAACGCTACGTACATAAGAATGTGAGGAAATTTCATATTGGCAGCGACTGGTAGGATCAGTACCGCTCATAGCGGTAACCCTTGCAACAGAATACAAGCCTCAAGCCTAGTGTCCAACCGAAACCGGAATTTTGGCCGAAACCGAATATTCGGCCATTTTATAATATTCGGCCGAAACCGAAAATGGTTATTAATATGAAAATTTAGGCTTTTACAAATAACTTTTTTTTTATTAAAAATAAAAAAATTACTTTCAAATACAAGAGAAAAAAAATTATATATAAAAAAGTATTATTTGAATACTGAAGTTTATAATAATTAATTCAAGCTTACTATAATAATAAATGGGATAATTTTTTATTTTATTTTTCATTACAAAACCATTGCATACTTTGTATCGTCAGTACACACTTAAAATAGTATGCACCTACAATGTACATTTTTATAAAACAACAAAACAAAGTATTTTTGTTTTTTTTATAGGTTTAGTATTATAAAAATATAAATTGTTCTTTTCCTTTATTCACACAGAATGCGTTTGGAAGTTTAAATATCAATTTTTGGCTTTAGTACCTGTAAAACTTTAACATAAATTGCAATAGAGATGATAAAATCGAAAATGATAGTATCGAACGCATAAAATTAACCACAATGTTAACATGATAAATAAAATTATAGAGGAATTCATAATTTTTGTTGTCAATATTTTTATTAAACCTATATATATGTAAATATTTTAAATGACTGATGTAAGAAATGTTTACCAAAAGTTTCGGCTAGTTTCGGCTATTCGGCCTCAATACGGAAACTGACCAAAAGGGCTGACCAAAAGCACCAAAAGGTCGGACACTGCTCGAGCCCCAAGCAAGCTTCGCTATTTGGCCGTTTCGTCACTCTCAGCATTTAAAAACTTCTCAGTCAAACTCATTATTTTGCATACCATATATTTGAATTCTGCTTTCAGCCCTTGCAACAGAATTTAATCGTAGCAGTCAAGCCTTGTGGTCGCACAGTGAATCAAATAGAGTATGCTTAGCGGACAAAACTATTTTTTGGGGCTTTCTGATTTCCTTCCGGTATAGTTATCAGATAAATAACAAAATATTTGACTTTCAGCATAACTGCACCTAAAATACCATGCAAAATACCCTCCCATACAAAATAATTATAAATGTAGAAAAACACAAGACAAGCTAAGGTTTTATTTGTTTATGTATATAAATATAACAGACGCACACAGGTTTTAAATTAAAAAAAAAGCTGGCTAAAATTAAAAAAACGTGACACGCCGTGTAATGCCGTGCACATACCTAAAAAAGTAAATTCGTGCATAACCGTGCTTAAGAAAAGAAACGTCGTGCGTGCTTTTATGTGTTTATGTGCAGTAAAATTTTCACTTCAGCAACTATGTTTTTATTTTATCAAAATTCATATCTTATTTGAATAAAACTAATAACAAGTAATAAAAACACATTCTAATGTAATAATAATAATTCCAATATATTTAGTTTGAAACATAAATTTAAAAAATATGTGTAACTTTTTCATAGCTAAATACTTTTCAAAGTGCGTTTTCGTGTGTGTTCGTGCGTTTTTGTGCTTTGTCTGGCGTGTTCGTTCACTATCGCACATCACTAAAGTACGAAAAAATAAATTATGTGTTCATGCGCACCCGTGCAAATGGTCGTCGTGCTCGTGCGTGTTCGTTCCTCAAAATGTTGCATGCGCCCACCTCTTGTTTATATAACTACTCTTTTAGAACAATTAAACAAATAAATTAAAAATGAAGCACAAAAAAACCTTAAATTAGCCGTGATGGTTCTTTATTCATTAAAGAAAGCAAAGATGCAAAAATGTAGTATTTTTCTAGTATTATGTTTTTATAACAAAAGCCTTACCAAAACCAAAAACCTTTGCCCGAAATGTTATTTTGATAGTTAAAAATTTTTTGCTGTAGTGAGTAAAGCGGAAGATATTAATACGTGATAAAGAAAAACAATTTTTTACAAAATAATTAATAATTAATAATAACAAATGCAATATATAATTATCAATTTCTAAAATGGCAACCTGAATGAACGACCTGAAATAAAGCTAATTGTAGTATTCTGTAATGCTTATACTAAATTATGGTGTTTTTATTTGGCATCAGTTGGCATCAGAAAATATATATGATTTTTAAATTTTTTCATATTAATATTTTTTAGGTCCTATTTTCTTAAACGGGACTAAAATTAAAAATTTTCTGGCGTTTATGAATAAACTTACCCCAGATTCAAGCTCTGCTACCATAAATAAGTTGAAAAACATATGCCACACAAGGGCGTAGGCAGGGAAGGAAGAAGGGGTGTAACTTTCCCCCCTAAATCTGCGATTTTTTATTTAATAGATGGATTTTTCAGTAGTTTTTATTTGTGATCCTTTTTTAATGTGTAGTTTTACTTTTTTCTTTGAAACTAGAGTTAGAAATGTCAAAAGCAAATCAGTATTTTTAAATCGATTTTGTATAGTTTTGTCCAAGCCGTCTAGTTAATATTTTCTTGAAATTTATACTGTTCAAAGGAAAACTTAAAACTTAGATAATTAGTTTTATGATCTATGAAATTATTACATGAATTAAGTTGTGAGCTTTAGATCAAGTGAGTTTTTAAGAAGGCTACAAAAATCTAATAGACAAACAAATAATCTAATAATTGATCGATTTCGGTCAAAGTCATGTATAATTGAACATTTGGTTGTGAAAATAGCCACCTTTCAGTTCGAACACTAGCTTCTGGCGAAGCAAAAAAAAAATAACTCGTTTCATTTCTATGGTGCATTTCGACAAACTATCAACACCAAAGAATATTGAAATAAATAAAGAAGCAACTAGAACAGGTGGTAACCTAGATAGAGTTGATGGCGGTGATCTATAAATAGCCTACTGCTTTGAAATGTCATATGATTAGCAGCCATACAATTCAAAAGAATGAATTCCAAAATCGGTGCACTCATATACTAGTTTAAACAGTGAGTTGATCACAGCTTAATCACTCAAAGACTACTGAAGAGGAAAATGTAGCGATTTCCGAAACAGACTGTCTAGTCAGCTAAGTGATTGACTCTATACAGAGTTGTTGTTGTTGTTGTTGTTGTTGCCTTCTTAAAAGCTTACTTGATCTAAACCTCACAATTTACAACTGAGAAATTTACATGGAGTACTTAACACTGTGGGAACGTCAAAAGATACACGAAAATGCCGAAACATTTATACTCATTTTTTGGTCGTAGAATTTAGTGGCATACTTAGTTTTTCCTAATTAAATCAAAATCTAGAGATATTTACAATTGAATTTTAATCACTTTTAGAATAATTTTTAGCTATATTTTACTTATTTTAGGAGACAAACAATTTTGATCACGTTCGATTTTTCTTGCAGTTTCAGAAATTAATCAACTTATGAAATAAAAAAAAAACTCATTTAAGTAAAAAATTTCAAAATTTTTGTTGAAAGCTTTTGCGTTCAACATTCAAATTTGGTTAAAATAAAAGAAAAAGCGAAACTGCTTAACTTTTGAAAAATTATAGATTATAAAAAAATTATAGAAGAACAAGTCTAACTCGATTTTCACGTTGGAGGTATTTTTGAAAAGACAATTTAAAGATTATTGTGAAAAACTATTAAAATTTTTTTAATGAATATCAAATGAAGGTAAAATATAAAAAAATCCGAATATCTCGATATGTTGATCTGATTTGGAAAAAATGAGTATTTTACTAAATTCTACGACCGAAAAGTGTAAATGGCTCTTCGTTTTTTGTGTCTTTCAAAATGTTGAAAATTTACCTACATTGTGATATGAACATTTTTATTTTATTATTAGTTTATGTATAAAAATGAAAACAGTCTTTTTTAATACCGTTTGTATTGGAGGTAATAAAACAAAACACGCAAAATGTTAACCTGCTCAGCTATTGCCAGTGGTACGAGAATCGTAGTAAACTGTTCATTTTAAACTACGGTCAGAGTGACATTTCAAGTTGACCAGAGCTGCCATATGGTTAGCAATCAGCGCCAACTCTGTGCGCTGGAGCAGTGTGCTTGGTATTTCTTAGTTTGTGTTTTTGCACCATAATTCTCGTTTTATTACTTCATTTTCATTTTTTGTATTATTTTGTTGAGTTTTTCTAAGTTTGAGTTTTTGTTAATTTTTGTTGATTTTTTTTAAAGCAAATTTTTAATCGATAACATATTTTAAAATTAATTTAGCTGGAATTAAAAATATGCAGCTTTATTTGATATCATGGCTTGCGTTTGTTTGATATATATTAGTTGAAAATCTTTTCCACATTTAGCACGATTATATATAAAAACATCAGATAATACGACACCATACATTAATTTTGAACTATTTTCATTGATTCATAAAATGCATGAATGATAGATATGGTACCAAAAAAATTTATCAAGTCTTGCCCCTCTCCCCCTAATTTTTGTCCTGCCTACGGCCTTGATGCCACATTAAATATTTTTTTTACGAACGGTGTTAGGAGTGTCCATGGATAAATACCATTCTATCTAATCTGAATTCCTTTCTAGTTTTTATGGTTATATTACGGGTGCATGCATTTTTGCCAGCTTTTTTAATTTTTGACCAGAGTAAGACGCCCTCGCAGCAGGACCTTTGTTGCTACATATAAGTTGCTTCACATACTCAAACCACCGGCATCAAATGTTATCGAAGACCAGAACCAACATCTGAACAATTTCTAACCGATCCGGAACCAGCTACCTGATTACCAGCGAACCGATCACACGTCATAAGAACTGACTACCTGATTACCATAAGAACTGCCTACCTGATTGCCAACGAACCTATCGACAGTCATAAAAACCGATTACCCTCCATAAAAACCGATTACCCGTCATAAAAACCGATTACCCGTCATAAGAACCGATGAACCGTGATAAAAACTAATTATTCATCATTAGATCCAAATACCTGATTTCCAACGAACCGATCACCTGTCCCGAGAACCGGTTACCCATAATAAGAACCGATTACCCGTCATAAAACCGGATTAACTTTTATAAAAATCGATTACCTGATTACCAACAAAAGGATAATTCACCATAATAATCGATTATCTGTCATAAGACCCGATTACCCGTTCTACAGAACAGAGTACACTAGGGTGGTTACAAGTTGTATGGGAATTTTTTTTTTGCTACCATCTTTCGCAGTACCCCCCTAAAATGTGCCAATAGACTAGAAAATATGATTTACAAAGTTTAATCCCAATCCGATAATGCTAACACGTGCCGGATTGAGGTTCAAGTTTGCAAAGTAAAGTAATAAACCTTAAATTTAAAAAAATACTAAAAATTAACGAGTCAACTTATTCCAAGTTTTAAAGTGTGAGTTTATTGAGTACATAAACAAAAGTATTTAAGGTAAAAAAGAGGTTTTAATTTAAGGTTTTTAAGATTTTAATTTTTAGTTACTTTTTAAAAAAAAGCCAAGTTGGCTTATTTTACTTTTTCTAATTTTTCGACTCTTAAAAAAATTTTCTAAAAATTTGTTCTGTGGAAATCTCATTTGTAGCAAAATTGTGATGATTTATTGCCCAGAAACTATAAAATAGGTTGAGGGGTTCACAAGATACACGCCTTCTAACATGCGTAATTGAAATTTTTTATGTCAACTCGTAGTTTCCGTCTGTCCGCGTGTCTGAAAGGCGTATCTTGTGAACCCCTCAACCTATTTTATAGTTTCTGGGCAATAAATCTTCACAATTTTGCTACAAATGAGATTTCCACAGAACAAATTTTTAGAAAATTTTTTTAAGAGTCGAAAAATTAGAAAAAGTAAAATAAGCCAACTTGGCTTTTTTTCAAAAAGTAACTTATAGTATTTTTTTTAAATTTAAGGTTTATTACTTTACTTTGCAAACTTGAACCTCAATCCGGCACGTGTTAGCATTATCGGATTGGGCTTAAACTTTGTAAATCATATTTTCTAGTCTATTGGCACATTTTAGGGGGGAACTGTAAAAAGTGATTTCTTGTAACCACCCTAGAGTACACGTTATAAAGAACCGCTTTTCATACATAAGCTGCACTGCAATAAATTTTTAAAGTATAAAAGAACTATATTATAAGGAATTGTAATTGCTCAAAAATGACTAAAAATATAAATTCAAATTGCGTTCTTATTTGCTGAAGGTTAACTGGATCCTTCAGAGAATCTTGGGACGACTGAGTTTTGACAAAGCCTTATAGAGCATTCTTTTCTGGAAAAAAACTCTGCATTTTTTTCGTTCTTTTCTAAAAAAAAAAGTTGACCTTAAAATAAATCGTATTCTTTTCTCATAAATGTTAACCGCAAAAGTATAACAAATGAAGAATTAAAATCCGACGGTTCTGCATTCTTTAGTAATACCAACATAAAAACAAAATAAAATAATTTTGACATTTCATATTTTGTGCTGTGACAATTCTGAGAAGCAAAAATTTGTCATTTTGAAAAATGTCTGAAATTTAATCCAATATTTTATGATCTTACAAAATTTTTTTTGCAACTGTTGCTTACGAAAACTATGCATGTATGTAGTTTGTTTTTGTTAGAATGCTCGCAGCCTTTCTATAAGTCTCTCATTCTCCTTATAACTCACTCTTGGTTTAAAAAAAAAACACAAAAAAAAAACAGTATGTATGTACAGCTGCGGTCAAAAGAATACCAGTACTCTTATATTCAGACATGTTTGGATAAATAATGCTTGTCTAACAATTTCGGATCCAGTAAACCCATTACCATTCCTATATGTGCTTTCAACCCTGGTTTCAAATCTGTACTCAGTTTCCTGCTATATTGTAAAATTTTCAAGATTCAGAGTGTTTTACGTTTTTTTGCACGTGTTTCATATTATTGATCTAGAATCTGAACTACTCACCATACAGTAAAAAATTATATTTGTAATTTGGAAAAAATATCAACTTTTCAATCAATATATCAACCACTATCGTGTCAAGTGCGATAGTGGAGCAAAAATTTTGAGATTATTCAACGAAATATCAACAAATTTTGTATATTTTGTTTTAGCGGAGCTGTAATCGTCCAAATTTAAAATGTCTTTTTTTCATATAAAAATACACTTAATCAACAGTTTTTTTCTAAATTCTAACTTATGACAATATCAGCTCTCCTTAAACAAAAGATACAAAATTTGTTGATATTCCGTTAGATAATCTGAAAATTTTAGCTCCGCTGTAGCACATGACACTAAAGTGGTTGATATATTGAGGGAAAATTTGATATTTTTTCTATAATACAAAATATTATTTTCTATTTTATGGTGAGTAGTTAAGATTCTAGACCAATAATATTAAACACGTGCCAAAAACGTAAAACACCCTGTATCATGAAAATGTTAGAATATAGCAGGAAACTGAGTACAGATTTGGAACCAGTGTTGAAAGTTCATTTAAGAATGATAATGGGCTTACCGGATCCGAAATTTGTAGACTGGTATTATTTATCCAAACATGTCTGAATATAAAAGCACTGCTATTATTTTGACCACAACTGTATGTGAGTTCCTAGTATAAATCAAAACAATATGTGGCAGGTAAACGAATCAGATAACTGCCAATTTTTAACTTTAGTGCCATTTTGACTTGCCTGCCAAAAATGCGTAAAAAACACGGTGTGGCAGTTAAGTCAAAACTACTGTAATTCGGCCCCAGAACTCTATAAATTCTGGTCAGAATCTAAAAAATTGCCCTCACAGAGTGCAGACTTTTTTTCAGAAAAGAATGTGCTATTAGGCAAAGCCACGTTACAAATTTTAATTGATCTTTAAGTTATTTTAACTGATCTATTCTGAATTTAAATCTGATCTCTCCTCATTGATCGTTTCTAAACTTCAATCGATCTAGTCTGATCCATTTTCATTGAACTTTTCTAAATTTTAATTAACCTTTCCTTAATTTTAATGTATCTTTCAGAATTTTGGTTGATCTTTTTTGAATTGAAAATGGATTTTCTAAACTTAAGTTGATCTATTCGTAGTTAAAATTGATCTCTTCTCATTGATACTTTCTGAATTGATATTTTATTAATTTTCATTGATTTTTTCTAAATTTCAATTGATCTTTTATTAATTTCCACTGATCTTTTCTGAGTTTCAATCGATCTCTTCTCAATTTTTATTGATATTTCTGGTATTTCATTTGGCCTATTTTCAATTTCAATAAAATTTGTCTAAAAATCAATTGATCTTTTATGAATCTTAAGCGGAACATATGCATTTGAATTAATTTATATAAATTTCTAATGGAGTACGAAATTATAACTGATCTATACTGAATTATACTTAATTATACTTATTAATATTTTTTTAAATTTATTTAATCATCTTTTCTGCATTTCAAATGATCTTTTCTGAATTATAATTGGAAATGGTGCAGATTTTAAACTTTTAGCTAAATTTCTAATGCTAAAATTTCTTAGCTAAAATACGGCATGACTGCATAAAATTTTAAATTTATTTTTGTCCTTATTATGTGTGAGGATTCTCATGCTAAGCCTACGCCTTTTTAGAGCTGCATTTTTCAAACGCATTTGCGCTTTTCTATTAAAGAGGTTTTGTATTTTTTGTTTTCATTTGTCTACTTAAGACTTAAACCTATATAAATTTCTTGTCTTAAAATAGTATTTATAATATAAAGACACTCCCTATTTTCAAATTGTTTTTCATATATTTTACATTGTGGCATGATAAATTCTCTTACTTAATAATGCAGTTTTCTCTTAATTGAAATGAGGTTATCTATTCGAGAAATCAAATTCATTCGTATTGGAATTTTCGATTTTTGACTAAGAGCAAATCATTTCAACTAAAGCGTGCTGTGTCTGGTGTAATAAATCAAAAACTTACCTCCGTATGTCCTTACCGTTTACCATTTACCGTAACAGGTAAAACAAAATAAAAAGCAATAAGAAAGTTAAATTTTTGAATGTGATATCAACACTTGCCGGTCATAAGTTCAACGTTTATTTTTTATAAGCGATAATGACTTTTTCCCAATCTAGAGTGCTGCCTTGTTCATTATATAACCTAACCTAATAGTTCTATCATTAATCATATTTAAGTTAAGTGAAGTCATGTTGTCATCAATAGGATGACATATAAGTTGACATACAATATTTTTTCAATGTATGGCTGTTGCTGTTGAAATAAAATTGTTCAAACATTCGAGCAAAAAAGTGAATAAAATACATTAAAATGTCATCAACTGATAATATTAAATGTGGCCACTTCAAGATATATATTCACCTTTTAACTAAGTGAAGTCAAAAAGACAAAATAATTTTGATTTGCAGCGGCGTCATCAAATTCCAGGCACACAATCAAATTAGGTACTTAATTGAGTCTTACTACTCCGGCGTCCCACAAAAATTAAGTCAAATTATCACAATTAGAAACCTCAAGCGAACATTTAGTACGGGTAGCAATGCCCCGGAGACCTAGCAGCGTAGTAGTTAAAGCAATGCTTGTGATGAACTCAGAGAGCTGGACGATTAAATGAGGTAGGAATGCTACGAAAAGTTGGGATGGTCGGAAGTGACTGCTGGCATAAGCAACACCTCAGCGACACATAAATTATTTAGAATTTTGTGCCTGCGGGAATGTCTTGATAATGCTTGTTATTAACTTGATATTTTTGAGTGACAAAAATATACTACTGTAGCAGAAATTCAACAAGTGATGAGAAGATAAGAGCAGTCAGACAGAATGCGCTAAGCGAAAAGACAGAATTTTCATCTAGTCAATAATTGAGCTCAATTTGCTAGTAATTACTGAAAACTCAAAGGAGCTTTAAGTTTAAGGTTAAAAAATAAAAAATTCTGAAAACGACAATGTTATCAGAATAATACTTAAAATATTGAAGCTGTTTGAAGAACTGCTTGATAAAGATTCAAGACGACTAAAGCAATTCAAGTTTGAGTTTGCAACAAAGAGAGAGGTAAAAAAGTCCCATAAAATATAAAATGAAATTTATGCAAATTTTTGTTCGCCAACCAACATGCCAGTAAACTTATGACACGTGACAAAACGTGATCCACTGAACAAAAGAAAAAAAATAAAATCGAAGAATACTTTAAGTGCAGCTCTAAATTCTGGTGCTCCAACAACATACGAAAAAACCATACAAAAAAAAAAACAAATAAAATGCTAACGATTCTCAAAACACCAAAAGAAGTATGACCAAGGACGAGAAAAGAACAAAGTCAAAAAAGAAATAAAATTCAAACGACAATGGAAGAAAAGTGAAGGAAGTGCAGGTAACCGAGGTTGTAAAGCAAGACAATCAGACAAACTCTAAGACTAAAGAAGAATTGTAAAACAAGCATAAGTACATTTTAAAACAAAGATGCAAGCTTTTTCGTTTTGGCCAAAGTAAGCCAGGTGTGCGACTGCAAGAGGCAAAAGCAATGCAATAAAATGGCAAAACGAAAAACAAAAATTCAAATTCGATTTGCAATAGTTTGGCAATGTTGAGTAAGTAGAAAGGGAAGTGCGCCAAAGCCATAGCTCAAACACAGACACATTCATAACCAGCATGCTGTTGTTGTTGTTGTGGTTTTGAAATGGAATGGTTTGGCTTTGGTTTTAGTGGTGCAGATGGTGATGGTGGAAGTAGATTATTGGCAGCAGATACTAGATTTTAAAATACGTGACAAGCATGCGGAACACGTGACAGTTAAGCTGATTTCTCACTGTACGAATGCGGGGTTCGTTCTCTCTGAGTTGGTGTGTGTTAGTATTAGTGCCGTTTTGTGCTTGTATGAGTTTGCTGTATTCACAATTCAATTGTTCTAATTTAGTTTCATTTGTAGCATTTGTGCAAAATTGCAAAATTAAATGCACACAATCACTACTTCTGCATATTCAATGCCGCTGGAGTAGAGTTTATTTTCTCTGACTTCGACATTTTCACTCAATTATTAAAGGCGCAAAATTTACCTGTTATTAATGTTGCAACCTTTTTAAACATTTTAACCACAATTTAATTTATTACCTGAGTTTTGTGCCAACAGTAACTTAATTGAGTGCAACAAAAACTGTGCTAGCCACAGTTGTGTATGCCATTAAACACTATTTTGTATGGATGCACACATATTTCATTTTCAACCCCCCTCCCCCCCTTTCCTTCAATTTGTGGCCAAAAAGCGGACAATATTCATGATTTTGCTATGCAACATAAATTTAAATTTATTACCAACTGATTTTCATGGTGCACACGTTTTTTTTCTTCATTTTTATTGCTTTTTTAATAATGGCTTTATGCATTCTCTACGGGAAAGTGCAAAAACCAACATGGTCAAGAGATTATTCATCTGCGTTTTCTTCTTCTGCAACAAGGAAACGAAAAGTATTTCATAAAAATGTGGTAATGATTATTAAAAGGAACTTTCACAAAACGCTACATATAATACGATATGGTATAGTATGCATACAGCTACATGTTAAAATAATAACATTATAATATTATAACAATTCCATTAGGATTATATCATAATTACATTTTTTTACTTAGTATTTTTACAATTACAAAAACTTGAGTTACAAAATTATTGTTCTATGCATTCCATTGTAATGCATATGTAATGTATTCGCAGCGTAGTTGCACGTACGAATTTTACCGGACTACTTTTTTGGTTCACGAAAATATTTTTTTTTACATTTTAAAGGTAATATATTATGTGACAGTTTTAGAATCAAATAAATTTTTATAGTTGATAACTTTTTTTACACTGAAAACTTTCCCACTTTCAGGTGTAAAAGTTTCTTAAGTAACTTAACACTTTAATCAAATATACGTATTATTAAAATTTTGATAGGAAAATACCGCTAAAAAGTGCTGTAGCACAAACATGATATTTTAAGACACTTTTCATAAATATTGTTCCAGTTATTTTGGAGTTTACCAGGAACAAAAAAATGTTCACATTTATTTTATATAATGAGAATTGTGTTTGAAAAAAATTGTCTATCACTAAATTCAATAAATTTGATAAACTAGTGGTACGATTTCGAAAAGTAAATTTATTTTTTGACCGACCTTTTTTAGGTAATATTATATTTCTATAAATTTTGTATTTAACAAAATATTTTAATTTTTCCAGCACCCCTTACATAAACAATTTTATGGTATTATCAGCTATCTTTTGAGCTGTTGAAGACCACTTTTCTCGAATATCTTTAGCATACTTGGCCACTTTCTTTGCTATAAAACTGTTTGCTTGATTGTCAAACACACACTGACTGAGCTTGCTTGCAATAAGCGGCAGAGTACGTGTGGTTTACGTGGTCTGTGTGAAAACACGAAGTGTCACTTCCGTTGATTTTAGGTACAGCAAAACTCGAAGCACTCTACCTTCTGAGCCAGTTTTCTGCCAAAAATGTTGGGTTTTTCTTTAGCATAGTGATGATTTTGCCTTTTTTTGTCATTTCCCTATTCCTATTTGGCCCTATTTCCTTCCAGGACATGCTTTTCGAGTGAAGATGAAGTTCTCGTAAACTTCTGTACAACTTTTGAGACAATTTTTAGCGCCAATTTGTACTTCGAGTGCAGTTTCTTTAAATTTAGAGGGTCTTGAAAAGTTTTCTTAAAAAAAGTTAATTAAAACGTATAGCGAAAAAATTTAAAGCATAATTTTCTGATTTAAGCCTACTACGAACAAATGTTCATTTAGAGTGATTTTCAAAAAAGGTAAAACGAGCTTTAAGACGTTGAAGCTTGAGTTTGAAATGTACAAAAGAAAATACAAAACATTTTTATATATAATTAAAACTAATAAACAGAAATAAAATTTTTAAATAGTTAAATTCACCTTACGAACTAAAAACACTATCGCCGGATAGTATCATTTAAACGATGGGTTAGGTTAAGTTAAGGTGGGGCCGGTTAAAGGCCGCCCCACATAGACCAGATATTTGGTCCGTTGTGATACCACAGGGAATCTGTTCCTCCCCTCCTAAGCGCTGTCGTGAAACCTCCCTGAACTTATTAAAAAAAGCAGTAGACGCTTCAGGATCCCTGAGATCATTAAAAAAATAGCCACCTAGAAGCTTATATCTTCTGTGAGCTAAAGTGGGACATGAACAGAGGAGATGCGATACGGACTCCACCTTTTCCTCATCCCTGCAATTCCGGCAGAAGTCATTCACAACAAACCCCCATTCTAAGGCCTGTCTACCTATTAGACAGTGTCCTGTTATAACGCCTATCAGAATGAAGAGATCAGAGACCTGCAGCGATGAACTGCAACTGCTTTTACACTCAGTACATACTTGGTTTTTGTATGACTTCAATATCATTAATACCATGCAACATATTCTACGCCATCGAGCTCACTTACAACATCAAGCATGTTGCATTAGCCAATTGTACCAAAGTCAAACACTGTGTGATGTGTGCTTCGACTTCAGTGGAAAGTATAGATGTTTGCATAAAATAATTGTGTATAAACCACAGCGCACGAACGGCAATCGTTATAATTATGCATTATTTTGAGCTACTGCCTTGTGTACCATTGCAGGTTGATTTCAACTTCGGCTAAGCAGTGATACAAAAGTAAGCTTACGAACGATGAAAACAGCGCGTACACTGCATTTTTACTCAAGTGTTTGTAAATTACTTCAGTATGAATAGAGTAAATAGTTTTAGGAAGTTTTAGGGGTAACTTATTTCGAAGATGATGTCAAACTTTAAAATTTGAGATGGCGGATAGAGTTGCCACCTAGATTTTTTTCATTTTTGCGAATTCTTGTAATTTTGAAATTCTGACAACGGATTTGATTTCGAATATAATGCCACAGTTTTAAAATTTAAGATGGAGGTTAGGGTTGCCACCTAGATTTTTGCCACAGTATTGCCACCTAATAATATGTATTTTTAAGAGTTTTAAACATCATTTATCAGTTTTAAGGGGTCGCTGATTTCGAATCTAAAGTCAGAATTTTAAAATTCAAGATGGTGGATAGGGTTGCCACCTTAATTTTTTGTAGTTTTATGAATTCGGGGCTGGCAAAAAAAAAAATCGTACACCAAAAATGGGTCGCTGAATCCGAATCCATTGTCAGAATTTCAAAATAATAAAATTTTGAAATAATAGGGTTGCCACCTAATAATATGTCTTTTCAAGAGTTTTAAACGTCATTTATCAGTTTTAAACTCTTGAAAAGATATATTATTAGGTGGCGACCCTATTATTTCAAAATGTTGAACAATTGAACAAAAGTTGTAGCTTTATTAAAGATATGCATGCATACAAAATCTTATCAAAATCAGTGATTAAAGGTGTTTTATAGTAAAATGGCGTCTGATATAATTTCTTATAAAACTAAATTTAATAAATATCTTCAAAAATTTACTAAACAAATTTAATTGCTCACTCAATTAAACTTTAGAATTTATTTTAAAAAAGAAATCAGCTCAATTAAACCATTAGCTTATGAACTACAAGCTCTCAAAAGTCACGCAAAGTAACTGCAATGTTACTGCAATGTTACTGCAAATACTTTGTGTTCGGAGAACAAAATAAGCGCTGGTTTTTTTATGCAGGAGTTACGCTTTATGTCTTTGTTTTGTTGCTTGTAAATGACCATACTTACCATTGCATACCAGAAGTTGCAAAGACCCTGCGCTGGTTATCAAACCAACAACTCGAACATGCATTATTGTGGTCTTACGACACGCTCATACACAGTTGGCTTCAATGTTGCAAGTATGTTCGACACAACAATCGCAGCGCTTGCGTAGTGCGGTCAGACTGTCACTGTATTTGTTGAGGGTAGATTGCAAGTAGCGAAAATGCCATCGCTTGCAGATCACTGGAAGAGATCTTTCCTCGCCAATTAAGTGAGCTTCGTCGTTCGTTTTTTTCAGTAAAAATTAGGCTACATCTATCTATCTGTGTTAGAGGTGTTGCTATGCTTCCATCTGAAGTTAGCCATTTCTGTGACATGTTGCCTTATAGCCAGCTTGTAAGATGCAAGTTGAATGCTTAATGTTTCCGTGTAAGGCTGCAGCGTTACCACTTTACTTTACCTAGCGAGCTCATTCGCTCTTTAATTTCCAGGAATGTCCCTATGCCCTGGTACCCAGACCAGGGGCCGAATACAGCATCCGTGATCGAGCAAAATTGTACAAGATAGGCACTCGTCTCGTCGTGCCCTTCGTAATTTTGCTCGATCACGGATGCTGTAATTTGGCCCCAGATGAATGTCAAACTTCTCATCATTAACATCTCATTAACAGACAAGCAACATTTAAGGGCTCTTGGTGATGTCAATTGGTGGAGTTGTGTGGTGGAGATGCGTACTGCGACCTAAATCAGATCTATTGTACCTCCTTCTCAAAGCTCCGCTGGGTTTGCGGATTACAGAATTTCATCCAGCCCTATTTCTCTTATGAATTTGAGAATATTCTTAGGTTCAAGGGATGAAACCTGCTCTAGACTCAGCTCATAGTTCCCCAGTGCTAGTTTACGTCTGCGAGCCACGGCGTCGCAGTTTGTGAGTAGGTGTATTGGAGTCTCCCCTGCTTCTTCACAGAAACGGCAGTAACTATCGGTCTCTATGTCCAATTTCATCAGGTGGTATTTGAGTTTACATTGTTCTGTAAGGAACCCCGTTAGAATCCTGAGATTCGGTTTGCCTAAGCTTATGCACAATTTTGCTCTTCGAGTGTTAAAATCTCTGATTTGGATTGTCTTAGCTTTGGGAGGCTTTTCCAAAGGTTTGAACGTTTATGCCTCTCCTTCCTTCTTAGTTCTTCTTTTATAGAATGTGTGCCCAATCCGCAGAATGGTTCTGGTCCTATAAATTTTGTGGCTGCTCCCTGTCGCGCTAGACCATCGGCTTCTTTATTACCCTGTATTCCTTTGTGTCCTGGGACCCAAAGTATAGTAACAGTGTTATTCTTGCCTAGTTCGTTGAGTTTTGTTAGGCATTCCCATGTTATTCTCGATGATATCTCACAGGAAACTAATGCTTTGATTGCTGCTTGGCTGTCTGACATCACAACTATATCCTGACCTTTGTATTTGTGGGCCAGATTGAATTGTGCACACAGCTGTATTGCTAGGATTTCCGCTTGGAAGATACTGGGTGTTGTCCCCATAGGTTCAAAGTGCTTGGTTCTTGGCCCGTACACTCCTGCGCCTATACCTTCCAATGCCTTGGACCCATCTGTATACCATGCTATACTGTGTGGTTTCTTGACTTGCGATATAATCTCGCTGTCCCACTCTATCTTGGTACTAAGCTTAATTCCGAAGTGTTTTTCGAAGTTATACCTTTTTACTATATCGTCTCTTGGTAGATCGATGTAGGGAGTGTGCTTTGCAATGTTCTCCTTCTCTCTACTGCTGATAGTTTTACCTAAACCTGTCCCCTCTTTTGCAATTCACAACAGAGTTCGCTTGGCTACTCCCTCTATGACAAGGTGTAAGGGTGTTAGGTCCAGAATTACTTCTAGTGCTGCTGTAGGGCATGTCCTCATGGCCCCTGTGATGCATACACAGGCCAGTCTCTGCACCTTTGTTAGCATATTCCTCATTGTGGTTAGCTTGGTTCTCTCAGCCCATGCTATTGCACCATAGGTGCGGATGGGTCTCACCATCATGGTATATATCCAGCGGAGAATTGTTGGGTTACAACCCCAGCTTTTCCCCGCCAGGCTCTTACATACCATGAGTGCGCGCGTTGCTTTGCTTATAGTTACCTCTGCATGTCTTCTCCAGAGAAGCTTTGAATCTAGTGTAAGTCCCAGATACTTAACTTCTCCTTTGAAGGTAATTTCAGTGCCATCCATTCTCATTGTTCGGAGGTTTGGCAGGCTTCTTTTGTTAGTAAAAGGTACTATGGTGGTTTTCGCTGGGTTGATACTTAATCCCACTGTGTTGCACCACTCCTTTGTTACTGACAGTGTTGGTGATGTTAGGAACACAACTGCAAGGGATTTAATCGCTGCTTGACTGTCCGTAAAAAATGTAGATATCTTTAGTTGATATCTCACTATACCTCAGCCATTCCACAGCTCTATAAATGGCCATTATTTCAGCCTGGAAGACGCTGCAATGATATGGCAGTCTAAATTAGGTTCTGATGTTCAGATCCGTTGAAAAGACGCCTTCCCCGACTTTGCGGTCAAGTTTTGAGCCGTCAGTAAAAATATGCGCTCCAAATTGGATTAGCGGCAGAAACCCGTCCCATTCTACTCTGGTTGGGATACCTGTTTGAAAGCCATTCTCGAGTGTGGGAGTGGCAATGGTGTAATCGATGTTGCTAGGAACTGCTCCTGCGAGATCGATAATGGAGGAATGACTTGTACGAGTGTTAGTCCACTGCGAAGTTGCTCTAAGGCAGATGGCTGTTTCTGCGTCATCCTTTTTCCTATAATATCAAAGGGTATTAAGCAAAGAACCGCATTTAGTGGTTACTCCTAAGTATTTTGCCTGCCTCTTCCACGTTTGGCCACCAGTCCGGAACTGTGATGATTTCAACTGGTAGTAGCTGGTAATACTAGTTGCGAAGTCCGACCAAAGACTTAAAAGTAGCCCCTTGGCATGTGCCAGGTTGACTGATTGGGTTGGCCCTTCGGGGAGATCGTGGTGGCTGTGTGTTTATCACCCATATCGCGGGTAGAGCTACTCAGCTCGGTGTAGGTTTGCATTCTCAAACCGGGTGCCGTATCCCAGAGTATGGAAGAGGTTTTAGATAGGCCTCCACCCTTACCAAGGGTTGTGACATGTCATCACAGCATGAAGCTATTTTGGTACCTTTGAATTCTTAAAGGGGTGTTGACCGACGCAATATTTCGGCCCCACACGTAGAATTAAGCCAACATGGCAGGGGTCTACGTTAAACACAAAGAGGATTTCTGCCTCTTCCACGAAATTAGACAGAGCGCCATCCAGACGTGGAGGAATTATGCGCGGAGTTTTGTATTTCCTCGTAAAAAGCACCATTTCGGTTTTTTGGGGACTTACACCCAGCCCACAGCTTTTGGCCCAAGTATTGAGATCGGAGAGCGCTGACCTAAGCAGCTCCGAGAGATTATAAGGAAACTTTCCCTGTGCAGCAATAGCTACATCGTCCGCATAGGCAACCACCTTGCAACCAACCTTTTCTATTTTTCTCAGAAGTTCATTGACTACCAAGTTTCATAACAAAGGTGATAGAGGAGTGCCTTTACTCACAAATCTCCTGGCCTTTGAGTAACCTAGAGATGCACTGACAACTCTGCTGGTCAGTAGGTTTTTATCAGTACACACACAGTAAAAAATTTGAGGGTAAATTTTATCTTTTTTATAACATTTGTGTGGTATAAACCTTTTTATTCCATATAATTTATAAATTAAAAAAAAAATAATAAAACAAATATAATTTAAAAATTTCACATGGATATCATATGTTAATAAAATATATTCTGGTTCGAAAGAAAAAAAATCACCGAAATCGGGAAACTTAAAAATATAGTGGTTTTGGTTGGTCTGGCGAGAAAAATGGTCTGGAAAAATTTATAAGATTTGATGGTATGACTTTTAAAACATTTTTGGTTTGGATTTATATGAATACAAAATAGTATAAAATTTATGCTCATATTTTTTACTGTGCAGAGTGACTCATCCACCCGAAGCTTCATGAGTGCACCAATGATTGCTCCCAGAAGAACATTGTTAAAGGCACCTTCGATATCCAGAAAAGCTACAATTGTATACGATAGTTGCTTTAAAAGTTACGTGATGAGAGCCCAGAATATTTTGCAAAAACAACTACTAGCAGCTGTATCAGCAACCAGTCAAGCAAAAAAAACTTGTCAAGCAAAAAAAACATTTTAGCAGACTGCCGCAACAACGAACACAACAACCACACGGCAGAAATGTATTCAACAAGAACAACAGGCAGACTTGACATTCACCGCTGATGCATGGTGTTATACTTTTCATGAAGTTGTAACGTGACGTTACAATAATAACAATAACATATATAAACAGTTTCAACATTTATATATATATGAGTTTTACTTTTGATTCTCACAACTGTACTTATTATCTTACTACATACATAAACTATTATAATATTTATATAACTTTTTTAATTACATATATCAACAGTTTCAACATTTATATATATATAAGTTTTACTTTTGATTCTCACAACTGTACTTATTATCTACTACATACATAAACTATTATAATATTTATATAACTTTTTTTTCACAATTGTACTATCTATTATAAGTATTATCTACTACAACAATATTATACACAAACTGTATTAGAATATTTATATATATATTACTGTTAATACGATTTTGTCAACTATACTATAAGTTATATATGTTACACATTTACTTGATCTCCACTGTAAGACAGCTGCAAGAAAACAGAAAGACAAACAACTAATAAGTACCTATATACGCAACAACCAAACATATTAATGACACACAAACAACGGCGACCCATTCAACTAGCCCCCATTAAGAAAATATAAGAGGAATCATATAATTCCCAACTAGTTTCTACACCGAAGTATATATAAGGGTGACGTTGAGTCAGTACTAATCAGCCTTCCGTCTAGGTAAGTGCTCAGTGTGTGTGCATTGCACCAGGCACGAGGTACGGACCAGTCTATGGTCATTGAGCCTCAGCCTTAGCACACACAACAGCATTGCTGTATAATATTTTGGTTGCGCTGACAACTAGTCAGTGCAGATACGTACTGGCTGCGGTACGGATCAGATTCTGATCATTGAGCCGCAGTCTTTTGCTTAGGGTTTTCTTGCTGACTGCGGTACGGATCAGATTCTGATCATTGAGCCGCAGTCTTTTGCTTAGGGTTTTCTTGCTGGCTGCGGTACGGATCAGATTCTGATCATTGAGCCGCAGTCTTTTGCTTAGGGTTTTCTTGCTGGCTGCGGTACGGATCAGATTCTGATCATTGAGCCGCAGTCTTTTGTTTAGGGTTTTCTTGCTGGCTGCGGTACGGATCAGATTCTGATCATTGAGCCGCAGTCTTTTGCTTAGAGCTTTCTTGCTGGCTGCGGCACGGATCAGATTCTGATCATTGGGCCGCAGCACTGTGCTTAAACTCTATCTACCGGATTGTCGCACGGATCAGATTCCGATCATTGGGCCACAATCTTTATACCCATCATTTTATTTATATATATATTTTTACTAATTGAGATTTCCGTCTAGCCTTCCGTCTAGAACTCGCAGCATCAGAGAAACCAGTTTATCGAATACCGATTACCCGAAACCGATTACCCGAAACCGACAACCTGATACCGAATACTGGAAATATTTGTACCGAAGCGAGAATAAATTATTAAAAACAACCGACCGCTGACTAGCACCAGCTGACACTCTTAACCCTTTTACGGATACCCAGACCCAACTGCAACTGACTGCACCACCATCTTACGCTGTCGAAATATTATAATAAGCGATTGATAATTGTAAATAAAATTAAGCTTTAAATTAAAAACTGCGTCTTTTTATTTAATCAAAGGTTTGTGGATCCTTTGAGCGATCCTGGAGCGGCTGAGCTAACCTCAGCCTTCGATAAAACCACTGTTACAAAGTTTATGTCAGAATGTATTTAAGAACGCAAAATTTGACATGCTAAGGGACCGCTCGAAGGAGTAGTGATTGATCCGTCTCATACTTAGTGAGAAATAATAATTTTTACAACGAACTGTCGAAAGTCGGACTACTTATATACATATTCGTCAATTACAACGTCGTCTTCGATCATTGAAGAATATTCTATAGTACCTAGCCATGAAACAAAGATATACAGACAGCTTACTCCGTGCGCAAAAAATGAAATCTTCTGCGCACTACGTCACTCGAGCTTGTCAGCTGTAACACGTGGTGCATACATACAAAAGAAAATGTGAAAAAGCAAAAAGTGAACACAAGCAGCAAGCAGCACAATTGCAAGCATTTAAGAAATATTTAATTCATTTTCTAATATTGTGCACTTATAGTACTCGTAAATTATAATTTTAATTATATTTTATGTAATTAAAGTTAGTTCTAAAGTTTTAGAGCTTTTGATGAGAATAACAACGATTTTAATTCGGGCCAGAAAATGAATTCACAATTTTTCAACAAACAAGAAGAACAAGAAAATGAAAACAAAGAAGCTATCAAAGTGCTGTCAAACACATCAAGTACCGTAGCTATTTTTTTGTGGAGGAGAACAAATAGGAGAAAACACCCCTATTATATATGCATTTCTTTTCAATAATAGTACTGAAAAATAAATTTGCTTAAATTTATTTATAAATATATTTAAAATATAATTTATTTCATTTCAATAAACCAAGTTTCAATAAGAAAATGTCGATATTTTTTCATCGCTATTAATAAATTATCCCCTTTAAATATATTGTGACTACGTTTTAATTTAGCCACTTTGACAAGCTCGAACTACGTCACAACAAAGATGGCGGACATGCGCAATACTTTATCTGTAGTTCTTTGTATCATGGTACCTAGCTATGTTTGTCGGATTACAATGTCGGTTTCGGGCGGTCAATCATCCATTAGTATTTGTTGTATAAAACGTCGTCTTCGGTCAGTCAATCATCCATTGGTATTTGTTGGATTACAACGTCGGCTCATCCATTATATTTTCCGATTTAAATTTTTATTACGGTAAATCACACATATTCAAGCATAAATATTAACGTAGAGATTTAATAAATTGCTATATAAAAGCACTGTAGTGGAGTCTTGCCTAAGCACAGTATTTCTCACCGAACCCTAACGCCAAAATTCTCCGAACACCATATTTCTCTGAGTCACCAAACATTACCGATAAAACCGAACCCAGACCCGAAAACACCACAGGCAGAAGCAGCAACCTGTCACGAGTCTTTTCAATTGGCGAAAGATCAAGGATCCAAAACCTATTGGTTGTTAAAACGTTATTCCATGTTACAAAGCAGAGAGTGCGATGGCTTTTAAAACGTTATTCGTGCAATAAAAGCATACCCATATAAGAAGACTTGTTTGATTGGATCCTTTTCGTTAAATGGAATATAAATAAAAGAATTTTTATTTATGAAAAAAATCCTTGATAACAAAAACAAAATCTCATATGAAGAACTTAAAAGATAATATTTGAAGACCTTCAATAAAATATATTTGTTTGCTTTCGAACACAAAATTGAAATCCAGCTTACTTTAGCTGGAGATTGATTTATACAACTTACTTTTCAGGCAAACATAAAGCCATTGCAAGGAGATCCTTTTTCTTTTCATCACTTACTTGAATGGGTTTTTTCGAGAAACCAGCATCGTATAACTTTTCAAGTTTTGAGTTCTTAAGATGTTAAAAAAAGCTGTTCGTTCATTTTAGTTTTTATTATAGAATTTAAAATAATGTTCCTTTATTGCACTTATGCTGAATTTTTTTACAAAAAAAAAAAAGAAGCATAGAAAATCACAAATCTATATAATAACAATTCAATTATCTAAAAACATAATGTGAACTTACAACGTTATTCCATTTTTACCTTATATGGAGCGTTTTTTGGAGGTATACTTTTTTTTCTTGAAATATATTTACTACCACAAGACTTCAAACTTTTATTCTTATTATCTATTCAATTGTCAACATTGGACTTCCTTTTTGTGCATCTATTGCACTTATCAATTACATTAGATAATTCAGGTCCAATAATTTTGTATGTACATTTCAACGTTCTTCCACTGACTTACACTTTCTTATTGCTTTTTGATAGCGATAAAATGAATTTTTTTGGCTGATTTGGTGTTTAGGCAATGTGAGAGAGTCACAAAATGTGGCTTTTGCAACATTATTCGCTGATGTGCTATAATTAAATTACAATAACAAGACACTTGCATAACAATAATTTAACAACAATCAAATTATGTCATTGTGAAACATAACAACAACCTCACAACTGCTTTTTATAAACATTACAATTCTAAAACATTTCCATGAAAGTTATATGACGCCTAGAATTATAATATGATTTGAGATACATTAATTTAAGCATACGCTGATGTGTTTCAATCAAAAACCAATCATTTCTACACACTTTTCAATAATGTTCAGTCACTTTTCACTGTCATAAAAAAATGTAACACAGCATATGCTCCTTGATCCTCCTTCATGTAAATATGCTGTGCATATTCGTCTTATTTTAAATCTTGTACAATAAAAATTGGCTTAAAATAAGAACTCCCACACTTCACACTTGGATTAGGTGCGGATAAAATTTGCTGAAGTTTGAATGTACTAAAGCTTATTGTGTTCAACGTAACAGGTAAAAAGCTAACGTGCGTATGTCGTATTAAACGTAAACGCATTAAATGTAAGTATTATTTATAAACAAGAAAGTGTGAAAAATATACATTGCGCTAAGATGTTGGCAAAATAAATGCGTTAAAGTAAACATGTTGAAAGGTGATGGCGGTACCACTTCTACAATTACACAGCACAACCACGCGAACATATGTTAATATAACTGGAAAAAATTGCACTGCCTTTAAGGATATTATAAAAGCTATTTTTTTTTTAATTGTGCCATCATCTTCTCTGAAAGGGAAAGAGTTATGCAAGTTAGTTGAATTTACTTGGGTACAGCGGCAAAATAAAGATTCATTTGTTTTATTTTAGCATAATTTTGATTAAACAAAACTTATACAAATTAAAAGGTTTAAGCAAAAAAAAAAAAGTTAGTAAAATTAAAACAAAATATTAATGGCTCACTTAAAAGATATGTGCATATTTTGTTGAAAATGATTAACATTACTACATTTTCCAAGTCATTTAGATAGTGCCATCTTGTAAAAAAATTATTTGATGTGACCAACTTGTAAAGTGCGACGCAAGATGCCATGTAAATTTGTGTGAAGAGCTTAAAAATTGGATGTGATATGATGAAAATTTGTTAAGCACTTACAATATTTTAACTTTAAACAAGGAAATTATTTCGATTTAATTCTTCTTATGATTTATTTTTAAAATTCTCCTTTAAATGACTACTCCTCAATATAACTTCCTAGTCTTGGCGGTGCAGCGCGTGATGTCAGCTCCGATAATTCAATTGCTTTGAACAGCATAAGCGAATTCCTCATCTATCTGTGTCCCCACAAACCGTGTGTGTAGTACTTTTGAAGAGCGTTGACGTGGCCGATGTGGTATGACCTTTACAATATCAGCGATTCGTGCGCGTAGTGCCACGACAATCCTGACCGATGTGGTATGACCTTTACAACGTCAGCGATTCGTGCGCGTAGTGCCACGGCAATCCTGACCGATGTGGTATGACCTTTACAATGTCAGCGATTCGTGCGCGTAGTGCCACGACAATCCTGACCGATGTGGTATGACCTTCCCAATGTCAGCGATTCGTGCGCGTAGTGCCACGACAATCCTGACCGATGTGGTATGACCTTTACAATGTCAGCGATTCGTGCGCGTAGTGCCACGACAATCCTGACCGATGTGGTAATAACTAGCGTCTGACCGTAGCAAGTATTTGTGGTAGTGGGTTCTTTTGAGGACTTTTAAGGATAAATGACATTAAATAATAGCTGGCAAGGATTCATAGGGACCCGAGCCCAACATACAAGAATCGTGTCTTAGAACCCAGGACTTATGGTTGGCAAGGATTCATAGGGAACCGAGCCCAACACACAAGACGTAGCTTCAATAAGGATGAGACTGACACTAGCTTATAGTTGGCTAGGATGCATAGGGACCCAAGCCCAACATACAATAATCGTGTCTTAAAAACCAGGACTTATGGTTGACAAGGATGCATAGGGACCCGAGCCCAACACACAAGACTTAGTTTCAATAAGGACTAACTACTAAAAACCACTTACCTGCTACGGACGTCTGCTCACGACGCGAGCTCACAGCAAAAAGCCTCGAATTCTGATCTGCGTGCCATTTTATAGCTGCCAAACGAAAGCATTGTTCCTCACAATGTTTGCAGTTTCGATATTGCTTGCTTCCTTTCTCGCTCTTACACATGTATTGCTCACTGTATTACTGCATATCAATTTGTAGCTTTACTCTCACACATATGCTGCTTCCTTTGTGTTAGTGTGTTGTCGCGTACCATATTTGTAGTTTTACTTATGCTGCTAATGTTGTACTAATGTTGTCTCGCCTCTGTACATGCACTCTGTGTTCAGACCTGCACCTGTCTCGTTAATGCCATACAAGGGTATGTTCCGCAAAAGTATTTTTCTGACACCGCCAAGAAATAAAATACCTTACTAATTGTCATTAATAGAAGTTTGAGTGTAATTAATTTAACTTGTATTAATTTAAAACTAATTTATATTAAGAAATATTTAATAAAGGAAACTAAAACTATTGTATTAACTTATAAGAAAAAAAATGCATAACTTCATGTTAACACCACTTTTATAATAATCTTAAATAATGCCAAAAGATATATATATATATAAAATGTTACGGCCAAAATACGCCGCTATTATGGGCGTCACAATATTTTAGCACAAAAATGATTAGTGATCAAATTAATTGATATAAACATTAACCATTTATAAAAAATCATAGCACGGATAGAAAAATATACTCATATTTAGTAGGAATTAAGAAAATCGCGGCCACAGGTAGCGCTCAGCGAATATAAGCTTAAATCAAGTAAATCATTTTCTGAAGTATCAAAATAAATAATCTAGTCAAAATCTACTTAAATCAAACGGATATTTTCTGAGCTATCAAAATTCCCACTCCAGATATACAATCAACACAAATTAAGACAATATTTTCTGCGATATTAAAATAAATATTCCAGTTGAAATTTTTTTAATTTCAGGCTTATATTTCCTGCAATATCAAAATTAATATTCCATTAAAAAATTACTTAAGTCAAGCGTATTTTCAGAAATATAGCGTAATTTTGAAGTGGCTGAGAAATAAACGCAAGTATTGATTAATAATATATACATATTTAGCTTAGAGATTTCTACGTGTATTATTAACATTAAATTAAATTGAAATGAAAAATTACTATTATTTGGAGACTTGAACCTCGGCCACATGAGTGTAAGTGCATGGGCTTATCCGTTCCACCATCGCAGTTGTTAACTTTTCATCGCTTAATTTAGCTTTTTAACTTTTAACTTTTCATCGCTTAATTTACGAGCACTGAGTAAGAAAATTGACGTGCTCGCTTTGCTATTGTAAGAAATTAATAAAAAAAATAGAACAAAATCACTAAAAAAATAAAACAAACTAAAAAAAACCAAAACAAAATAAAAAGCAATTAAGAAAAATAAAAAAACAGATGCGTCGCTGGATACACGAGAGAAGCGAAGCTTTTTTCGCAGTTTTATACGTTTCATAATTTAATGGTTTTTTTAATACAAAATTTTTTAAATTCAAAAATTTTAAATACCTTATGTTAACTAAAAAAATAATTTCCCACCAGTAAATTTTATCACCTTACATTATTATTTTAAATTAATTTTTAATTATTTTTGTAAATGTTAATGAAACATTTAGATATTAAAACAGGGTTTTCAATATCAAACGTATATTATATAGATGAAGTGTCATCGATATTTCTAGCAAATATTACATCAATAGTTGTCCTAATCTTGTTGTGCAAATATTTGGATCGCTTGTCATTCGCAAATTATATTTATCAAAACAGCATTGTTTAAGGCTTAGAATTTTTATGAAACTGATTTTTTTTATATTTCAAAAGTATAGTCTTTCTGACGTTAATGTCCAATTATAATAGAAGTATCGTAATGTGACTAATGTCAGTTGAGCAGAGCGTTCTTTCACTTATAGTTTGAAACAATGCTTTCTCGTACAAGTTGTTATAATAAACGCAACGTGACGGGACGTATAGATCTGTGGATTTTAGATTTCTATGTTACTTTACATTACGTCTTGTCAAAAAGCAACTGAACATTGTATTTTCACTTCTCCAGCCGTTTTAGTAGGTGTCGAGCCACAGTGTTTCGTCTTCATTCTTTTTATACTCATTTATCTCGAAACTACTTTTTTTCAGCATGGTGTTGTGGAAAAAAGAAAAACTATTCAGCCGAATCATCTGAAATTTAAAATTGCTATTCATAACAACGGTGGAACTAGAATCAAAGTTTTATTTTAAAAACATCGTATATTTTTCACTTAGTAACCGGTAGAAAACAAGCTTATTTAAGAAATGAATTTTTAATAGCGCGTCATTCTGTCAATTTTTCATATCTTTTTTCTAGTGCCAACCATAGCTGCACTCATGGTGATTAATGCTATTCTAGGTATTTATTTTTCAGATAAATAGAAAAGTAAAAATCTACAACACCACCCACGCCACTTTTCATTGAAAGCGTCTCATTGACCGCCATTTTGAACAAGATCAACAATTTTTTAAATTAAAAAAAATATTTTTTTATCATGAATGAGAGTTACAATACACCTTAAAAGTTTAAATATCGTTGTTCAATATTTTAACCTTTTTAAAAAAATCCTAAAAATACCTTAAATCTTCGAGCGCTAGACCACCATCCTTGCCTTAAGTGCCTATGAACATTCATGGCTGAATTCGCAATTAAAATCCACCTATTCAATAGAACCTTGCTACTTTTGTTGTTTGAATAGCTAATGCAAAATGCTTTTTGCTACGTTTCCATGGCGAGTTGATCCTAGGTTGGGTTTTCTTCAAGTTGACATAATGGCTGGCGTTACTAGCTCGATAGTGCTTCCATGCACAACATTGAGTCGAGTTGGACTTTTGCCATTCTATTCACCATTTTTTCTTAGTATAAATGTGTGCATTCAGAAGGTACAAAATTTACTAAACATATTGAGTCTTTGATCAGTATCAGTTTCCGCTACTTTGCGTGCCTGCTGAACGGTTTATTACATTTTATGTCAGCGCAGTGGCAGAAATAAAATAAAATAACAAATAATCAATAAAACCTCACTCAACAGTTGAGCAACTGTTTCATATTCTGAACGCATCCAATATAACTCAGTTAAATCTAAGAAGTTTCGTGGAGTTTTGTGGATTTGACGAAATTCAACTCAACGCGCGTTTTCATGGTAAGTTAATCCCGAGTCAACCTCGACTTAACTCGCCATGGAAACGTAGTATTTGATCGATAATTGTGATCTGCTGCCAAGGTTGCCAGTAAAAATTCGGAACAATTCCCACGAAATTACCTTTTTCCCACAGTAACATAAATTAAATACCACCCAAATTCCCATGGTAAAGGAAAGCAAGACAATTCCCTCCGCAAATAAAAAATACCAAAAAA
>OY986436.1:20836817-20929317 GCA_963920525.1 Dichetophora obliterata | reverse complement strand
ATTATTATTATTATTATTATTATTATTATTATTATTATTATTATTATTATTATTATTATTATTATTATTATTATTATTATTATTATTATTATTATTATTATTATTATTATTATTATTATTATTATTATTATTATTATTATTATTATTATTATTATTATTATTATTATTATTATTATTATTATTATTATTATTATTATTATTATTATTATTATTATTATTATTATTATTATTATTATTATTATTATTATTATTATTATTATTATTATTATTATTATTATTATTATTATTATTATTATTATTATTATTATTATTATTATTATTATTATTATTATTATTATTATTATTATTATTATTATTATTATTATTATTATTATTATTATTATTATTATTATTATTATTATTATTATTATTATTATTATTATTATTATTATTATTATTATTATTATTATTATTATTATTATTATTATTATTATTATTATTATTATTATTATTATTATTATTATTATTATTATTATTATTATTATTATTATTATTATTATTATTATTATTATTATTATTATTATTATTATTATTATTATTATTATTATTATTATTATTATTATTATTATTATTATTATTATTATTATTATTATTATTATTATTATTATTATTATTATTATTATTATTATTATTATTATTATTATTATTATTATTATTATTATTATTATTATTATTATTATTATTATTATTATTATTATTATTATTATTATTATTATTATTATTATTATTATTATTATTATTATTATTATTATTATTATTATTATTATTATTATTATTATTATTATTATTATTATTATTATTATTATTATTATTATTATTATTATTATTATTATTATTATTATTATTATTATTATTATTATTATTATTATTATTATTATTATTATTATTATTATTATTATTATTATTATTATTATTATTATTATTATTATTATTATTATTATTATTATTATTATTATTATTATTATTATTATTATTATTATTATTATTATTATTATTATTATTATTATTATTATTATTATTATTATTATTATTATTATTATTATTATTATTATTATTATTATTATTATTATTATTATTATTATTATTATTATTATTATTATTATTATTATTATTATTATTATTATTATTATTATTATTATTATTATTATTATTATTATTATTATTATTATTATTATTATTATTATTATTATTATTATTATTATTATTATTATTATTATTATTATTATTATTATTATTATTATTATTATTATTATTATTATTATTATTATTATTATTATTATTATTATTATTATTATTATTATTATTATTATTATTATTATTATTATTATTATTATTATTATTATTATTATTATTATTATTATTATTATTATTATTATTATTATTATTATTATTATTATTATTATTATTATTATTATTATTATTATTATTATTATTATTATTATTATTATTATTATTATTATTATTATTATTATTATTATTATTATTATTATTATTATTATTATTATTATTATTATTATTATTATTATTATTATTATTATTATTATTATTATTATTATTATTATTATTATTATTATTATTATTATTATTATTATTATTATTATTATTATTATTATTATTATTATTATTATTATTATTATTATTATTATTATTATTATTATTATTATTATTATTATTATTATTATTATTATTATTATTATTATTATTATTATTATTATTATTATTATTATTATTATTATTATTATTATTATTATTATTATTATTATTATTATTATTATTATTATTATTATTATTATTATTATTATTATTATTATTATTATTATTATTATTATTATTATTATTATTATTATTATTATTATTATTATTATTATTATTATTATTATTATTATTATTATTATTATTATTATTATTATTATTATTATTATTATTATTATTATTATTATTATTATTATTATTATTATTATTATTATTATTATTATTATTATTATTATTATTATTATTATTATTATTATTATTATTATTATTATTATTATTATTATTATTATTATTATTATTATTATTATTATTATTATTATTATTATTATTATTATTATTATTATTATTATTATTATTATTATTATTATTATTATTATTATTGTTATTATTATTATCATTATTATTATTATTATTATTATTATTATTATTATTATTATTATTATTATTATTATTATTATTATTATTATTATTATTATTATTATTATTATTATTATTATTATTATTATTATTATTATTATTATTATTATTATTATTATTATTATTATTATTATTATTATTATTATTATTATTATTATTATTATTATTATTATTATTATTATTATTATTATTATTATTATTATTATTATTATTATTATTATTATTATTATTATTATTATTATTATTATTATTATTATTATTATTATTATTATTATTATTATTATTATTATTATTATTATTATTATTATTATTATTATTATTATTATTATTATTATTATTATTATTATTATTATTATTATTATTATTATTATTATTATTATTATTATTATTATTATTATTATTATTATTATTATTATTATTATTATTATTATTATTATTATTATTATTATTATTATTATTATTATTATTATTATTATTATTATTATTATTATTATTATTATTATTATTATTATTATTATTATTATTATTATTATTATTATTATTATTATTATTATTATTATTATTATTATTATTATTATTATTATTATTATTATTATTATTATTATTATTATTATTATTATTATTATTATTATTATTATTATTATTATTATTATTATTATTATTATTATTATTATTATTATTATTATTATTATTATTATTATTATTATTATTATTATTATTATTATTATTATTATTATTATTATTATTATTATTATTATTATTATTATTATTATTATTATTATTATTATTATTATTATTATTATTATTATTATTATTATTATTATTATTATTATTATTATTATTATTATTATTATTATTATTATTATTATTATTATTATTATTATTATTATTATTATTATTATTATTATTATTATTATTATTATTATTATTATTATTATTATTATTATTATTATTATTATTATTATTATTATTATTATTATTATTATTATTATTATTATTATTATTATTATTATTATTATTATTATTATTATTATTATTATTATTATTATTATTATTATTATTATTATTATTATTATTATTATTATTATTATTATTATTATTATTATTATTATTATTATTATTATTATTATTATTATTATTATTATTATTATTATTATTATTATTATTATTATTATTATTATTATTATTATTATTATTATTATTATTATTATTATTATTATTATTATTATTATTATTATTATTATTATTATTATTATTATTATTATTATTATTATTATTATTATTATTATTATTATTATTATTATTATTATTATTATTATTATTATTATTATTATTATTATTATTATTATTATTATTATTATTATTATTATTATTATTATTATTATTATTATTATTATTATTATTATTATTATTATTATTATTATTATTATTATTATTATTATTATTATTATTATTATTATTATTATTATTATTATTATTATTATTATTATTATTATTATTATTATTATTATTATTATTATTATTATTATTATTATTATTATTATTATTATTATTATTATTATTATTATTATTATTATTATTATTATTATTATTATTATTATTATTATTATTATTATTATTATTATTATTATTATTATTATTATTATTATTATTATTATTATTATTATTATTATTATTATTATTATTATTATTATTATTATTATTATTATTATTATTATTATTATTATTATTATTATTATTATTATTATTATTATTATTATTATTATTAGTATTAGTATTAGTATTAGTATTAGTATTAGTATTATTATTATTATCATTATTATTATTATTATTATTATTATTATTATTATTATTATTATTATTATTATTATTATTATTATTATTATTATTATTATTATTATTATTATTATTATTATTATTATTATTATTATTATTATTATTATTATTATTATTATTATTATTATTATTATTATTATTATTATTATTATTATTATTATTATTATTATTATTATTATTATTATTATTATTATTATTATTATTATTATTATTATTATTATTATTATTATTATTATTATTATTATTATTATTATTATTATTATTATTATTATTATTATTATTATTATTATTATTATTATTATTATTATTATTATTATTATTATTATTATTATTATTATTATTATTATTATTATTATTATTATTATTATTATTATTATTATTATTATTATTATTATTATTATTATTATTATTATTATTATTATTATTATTATTATTATTATTATTATTATTATTATTATTATTATTATTATTATTATTATTATTATTATTATTATTATTATTATTATTATTATTATTATTATTATTATTATTATTATTATTATTATTATTATTATTATTATTATTATTATTATTATTATTATTATTATTATTATTATTATTATTATTATTATTATTATTATTATTATTATTATTATTATTATTATTATTATTATTATTATTATTATTATTATTATTATTATTATTATTATTATTATTATTATTATTATTATTATTATTATTATTATTATTATTATTATTATTATTATTATTATTATTATTATTATTATTATTATTATTATTATTATTATTATTATTATTATTATTATTATTATTATTATTATTATTATTATTATTATTATTATTATTATTATTATTATTATTATTATTATTATTATTATTATTATTATTATTATTATTATTATTATTATTATTATTATTATTATTATTATTATTATTATTATTATTATTATTATTATTATTATTATTATTATTATTATTATTATTATTATTATTATTATTATTATTATTATTATTATTATTATTATTATTATTATTATTATTATTATTATTATTATTATTATTATTATTATTATTATTATTATTATTATTATTATTATTATTATTATTATTATTATTATTATTATTATTATTATTATTATTATTATTATTATTATTATTATTATTATTATTATTATTATTATTATTATTATTATTATTATTATTATTATTATTATTATTATTATTATTATTATTTATTTATATTAGTACATTAAGAACTAGGTTCTTTTATAGTACAGAGCTCAAAGACATAATTTGAATTCAACTTATTATAAAACATTTAAACTTAAATCTAAGGTAATTTAAATTTATTGTTATACAATTAAAAGTGTTATCAAAAAATTTTTATGTTAAACAAATGTAAATTCATAAGACAGACAAAACTTAAATTAAGAAAGAGCAAACAAGAGAGAGAGAAAGAGAGAGAGAGAGAGAGAGAAAGTCATATAGAGCTAAAGATCTGATATTTTGTTAAGTATTATGTGATGAAAAGTGCTTCAAAATAGCATGTTTGAAGGATGTTTTTGACGCTATGGATTTTAAGCTACTAGGCAATGAATTCCATAATCTAGCGGCATTAATAAAGAATAGTCTTGTGGAGTTTAGAAAGTTAAAACTAGGTAAATTTAGCACTTGGCTTCTAATTGACCGACTAAATTGCAGTTTTTCAAATAAGTAGAAAAGAGTTTTGTGGTGTATGAGTTTGTGTAAAAATATGCAATTCCTGGCATAAGAGTAGCTTATGATATCGCATCCAAGTATACAGTTTTTAAATGAGCTAAATGATCAAATTTACGTAAGCCGTAGACATAGTGTGTGGCACTAAACGCGACATTAGACATTAGACATTAAACGCGATCTGCAATTTAAGTTGAGACCGCGAATCTAACTTTCTGTATACAAGTTCAGAATATGTTATGACGGAGACAACGAGCTGAATTACAAGTTTACGTCTTAGATCAATAGGTGTATACTCAGACGACATCCTAAGGTTACGCAAGATGTAATAGATTTTGCGGCCTACACTGTTGATATGATCTGTGCAAGTAAGGGAAGCAATTGATATTAAAGCCAAGACTTACAACACTATTAACTATTTTTATGATTTTTATCACCCAATATAACGTCTGGAATGGAGTCAGGGCTTATTTTGTCTTTAGAACAGGCAACACATACGACTTAAGTACATTAAGGTGAAGACTATTTTTTCATAGCCCATTGGTTTATACTGTCAAGATCTTCATTCAGTTTTACATACTAAAATCTTCCATGAGCTTTGTTCTACCAGACAAGTAAATTTGAACGTCATCAGCATAAGCATGCATGGGACGAATATATGCAGCAGTGAAAAAATGTCCATTCACGAAACATGGAGAAGAGCAGCGGGCCAAGAAACCGATCGCTGAGGCACACCACAGCAAAACAGCTTCATAGTATGAAAAATTAGTACCGACCTTCACTCTTTTGTACTCTATTTGTCAAATAGCTACTTAACAAATGAGTGGCACTGTCGCAGAAACCAAAGAAATATTTTAATTTTTGACAAAGGAGTTCATGACTTACAGTGTCAAATGCGTTTGAAAAATCAAGCAGACACAATAGAGTTAGTCTACCATCATCATAATAAGACCTTATATCATCCATTACTTTAAACCGTAGCAGTAGAGCAACTGTGACCTGCCCGAAAACCAGATTGGAATGGAGACAAAAGATTATTTTCACTTAAGAATGATGATATTTGGTTAGCCATGATAGATTCACATACTTTGGATAATGAAGACAGGATGCTTATAGGCCTGAAAATCCTTCGGTTTCACAAGCTGTATTTTTTTTTGCCACCGGCGTTACTATAGCAGATTTTCACAAATGTGGAAAAGGACGATGTAGTAAAAACAATAATTAATAATGTGAGTTAGAGAGCTAAGAATGTGTGGTAAAAATAATCTTTACAAATTTTATATTTATACCATCTTCACCAACAGCATTTGATTAAATATTCAATACAGCGTTTTGCAAACATCGTCTTCTGTTACCGTGGTAAACTGAAAATGTATGTTCAATAGGAGTACTATATAAAAAAAAAAAATTAAAAAAAAAAATAGAAATAACAGCATAACATAACATAATAAGCAGAGCGTATAATGCGTATGTGATTTAATTTTCATTTTAAAAGATAATTGAAAAACCAATGGATTCGATAAGCAAACTTGCAAAAATTTTTTATTATTGTATTTTTAGTAATTTTATTTTTCACTTATTTTAGGCATTTTAAAATAATTTTTGTAAACTTTATGCTTGAAAAAAAAAAATAATAATCAGGATAGTATTGCTATATGCCAAAAAAATGTCTACTAAGCTTTCATGCAATTTTGTGATGGAAACTTGTTATTAAAACAAAAAAAGTAATTTAATCGTCTTTCTTAAAGGTAGGTTCGAGGAAATGTACAGCGTAAAACTTATAGCTTTACGTTTAAGTCGTTCATCCAATACCATTATTATATTTTTAATAAAAGTGAAAAAGAATTTTTAAGAAGAAGAATCCCGAATTTCCCATGCAATTAAAAAATACCACGCCGAACTCCCACGCCAATTAAAAAATACCACGCTGGATTAAAAAAATACCATGGGAATTTCCAAAAAAAAAAATTCCCAAGACCAATTAAAAAATTACTACGAATGGGATTTTTCCCGCATTACTGGCAACCTTGTCTGCTGCATTATAGCTTCACGCATTGACAATAGAATATGTAGGGGCAGCTAATGAAACAATCCCTTTAATAAATTTCTGTCATCTACATAGCTTCAGTTAATATTGAATGAAATCACACCACATTAGAAATATGGTTGGTTTGGAGTAGTGGTTAGTGTGTCGATCCCTTGATCGGAAGGCATGATTTCGATCCTCACGCTTGTAAAGAAATATTTTTAATTTTATATCCTGTTGTTGTAATAGACGCAAGTAAAAAAACAACAAACAATTCTAAGAAAAAAGGTGTATGGAAAAAAGTGTCGTTTTTTCAGATTTCACTCAAGCAAATCACAAAAACGAGGCGTAAAAAAGCTTCGCTTCAAAAAATTATGTCTCTGATGGGATTCATACCCACTTTTTTTGAACCAAAACCTTAGCCAACTGAGCCATTCGCACTGCTATGATGATGATGAAATAATATACATAAACATTATTAAGAAAATAATTTCTCAAGATTAAGTACATAAAAACTTTAAACTTTTTTTGACAACTGAGTATATTATTTTCTTGTTGCAAAAAAAAATAAATTTCTGATTTCTACTAAAGTTAAGTGAAATTTTAATTGTTGCTAGTAGAAACTCAGTTGAGCTTTTTTTTTCTCCTTAATAAAAGTTAATTCTTTATATCCGTGAAGATTTAAGTATATTCACAATATGCATTATAATATTTTAGTTTGATGGGTTATTTTCCAAAAGTGTTTTGTGATCCATGCACGCGGTAGAAATTATGAAAGATGGTAGCAAGAAAATCAAGAAACATGAAATTTCAGTTTAGTATCTCAAAAACTGAGACAGCTCTAAACAGAAACCGTTATTTTTGTATAAATTCTTTTAGAGTATCAAGTTTGATTATTTAAAGGATATTAGAAATACAACATTTACAACATACAAGAAAACACATTTTTTTTTTTGCAATATCTATTTTCACCGGATCCAACGAACCAGACGCCAGTGATGTATAATAACCGAAATGGATTAAGGTTTTAATAAATTTTTATTTAGATACTCGTAACTTTTGTGATTTTCTTGTGTGATATTGTGATTAAACGTTATGCCTTTACTGACATTTTTTTATAGTCCTGATGAAAGCCCACTTGTCTTTTTATTTACGTCCAAAAACCCAACTTAAAAACAGCAACATACAACAGAAAGGCCGAATAACAACAACATTTCGCGGTAAATTTTACGTAGAAGTAGTTGATGAAGTTTATTTAAGACTAACTCTAATATCCTTAAAATAATCAAACGTGAGACTTGATTTCGAAATTTCGAGATTTTTGATTCGCTTACCATCTTTTTTTCATAATTTCTACCGCGTGCAAGGATCAGAAACACTGTTGGATTTTAGTACAAAGTTAAACTCATGTAATGTAAGTATACAAACTATATGTATGTAAGAACAACTTTGATGCTAAATGTGGTCAAGTGATCACTCATTTGAAAACAATAAGAAAAATGCAATCAATGCACTAAATTTTCACAAAATTTTTGTAACGTTAGCTTCAAAATATATTGAAGTATATATTAGTAAGTAAAATAAAAGTAAGTTTAGTCCTATAGATTCATAATAATAATAGGCAAATAAATTTAAAAATCCTTTTTAAGGTCCGTAACAATCAATATGTTCTTTAAAAACTTTTTAAAACAATTTTTACTTTCAACGCAACAAAGTCAAAATGTTCTCATTGGAAATGATCATGATCTTAAAAATTAATTCGTAGGCTTTCCAATGGAAATGGAAATGAGCTCTCAAAAAATGTTATTGTACACAAAGAGGTTACTTTTCCATAATGAAATATCCAATTTATAGTGACAAGAGTTGGCCAGTGGTTGAAATTCAACATTTGCGCATACAGTCTCTATTGATTCGATACAAAATTAATGTCAAAAACAAATGTTTTTCATAAAAGTTATTTAAATTATTTATTCATTTGTTAATTATAAATTTCGAGATTTCATCATAAGTTTGATGTAAAAAAGGGATTTTCAAATCTACTATTTGTAAGAAATTTCATTATCACAATATATATTCACACATGTTACATAAAAAAAAAATGCTTCTTGTAGGGTATCCGTAAGAGATAGCTAAAAATGTCTGGAATGTTTTTTTACATCTTAGCAAATGTCTTTTATTGCCCTCTTACATCATATTCTTCCATCTCCATGTTTTAGAAATTCTCAGAAATTATCACAATCGGTTTAGACACATATTTTTAAAAAATGTATAGTTAAGACAACAATTCAACTCGACTTCGTCTATTTTTATTGTACTACTCCTAACATAATCCTATTATACATACTTTATAAATCAAGTGTAAATCAAATTGACTTCATGTATAAGCTGTAGGGTACTCTCCATATTCTTTAAACAAGCACTAAAATCAATCTTCATTAAGACATCATGAACTCTATCGCAATGAACTGACAAACATTTAGCTCTCAAACATGTCGGCGATAGAAAAGCCAGTCCATACAATGAATAAACTGCAAAATACTCTGAATTTTCTCTCTGCTTTAATAATATAACAATGCAAATAGAGTTGAACAGAAATTGCAAAGATATTAAGTAGAATAACAGTATAGCAGCAAAAAGAAATAAAAAATGAAGAGAAAATAAAATAGCACAAAAATTGAAATCTTACAATCAAACATAAATCTGCTCTGAATATAATGTTCGAGTACCTACAAACGAGCTGCATTAACCTGGATTTTCTACATTCAGTGAATGTGATTTTGTAGATGTCGTTGAAATCGATGTTTCTGTCTCTGTCGCTGTCGACGTCAGCAACATCAACATCTTTATCTATATTGACAGTCGAACACGAGCAACTGTCAAACCCACACAATGAACCATTCCACTTGAGTGTTAATCTGTAGCAATACGATGTAAAGTAGAATTGAATGATATGGAAGATTCATGACTCTGTCGACAATGTAAGAGATCTCAAGAACTTTTTGTTTGCCAAAAAAGAAAATCAAAAGAAAAAAAGTTTTGACATTGCATTGAATGTTGTTTCAGTTAAAATATTCATTTGCTAAAAGAAAATCAAATCGATTTGAATACATCTAAGAAATTGGTTTGAGTAAAGCGTGAAAGGAAGAAGACTTTGCTTAAAGATTCGTGGATTATGGTAATTAGTGTTACAAAATTTGGCAATTATTATCAAAATATTATATTAAAATATTAAAATATAATTAAAATATATTAATTATCAAAAAAAAATTATTAACTAAACTAAATATGTATTTTAAATTTTAAAACAATTAAAACTATCTTAAAAAATTGAAAAAATACATGTTTCTCCATTTTCACCGTTTTTTAAGGGACACGACAAAAAAAACTCTCTAAAACGAAATGGGTTTTCCTAAAACAGACAGAATAAAAAAAAGCTATTGGGAAAAATCATGGAACAATTGAAGAAGAGTGAAAACTCAAATTTTTCAAATTTTTTTTAATTATATGTATAAAGACCATCTAAGTCCAAATCTGGAAAAATTTCAGGCTGCTCTCAAGTTTCTTTGAAGTTATAGGGGTACAAAGTTGTAAAAACTGGCCTGAAAAACTCGTAATTTTTTTTTCTTACAAGGTAAAAAATTTGACGGTAAATCTTATATTTTTTATAACATTGGTGTGGTATAAACTTTTTTTATTCCAAGTAATTTATTAATTCGATACCTCTCAATATTATAAAAATAATAAAATAAATATAATTTAAAATTTCATATGGATATCATGTGTTAATAAAATATATTCTGGTTCGAAAGAAAAAAAATACACCGAAATTGCGAAATTTAAAAATATAGTGGTTTCGATTGGTCTGACGAGAAAAATGGTCTAGAAAAATTTATAAGATTTGATGGTATAACTTTTAAAACATTTTTGGTTTGGATTTATATGTATACAAAATAGTATAAAATTTATGCTCATATTTTTTACTGTGTACAAAACTAATAATTACACAGTGACTTAAAAAACAGATTGTAGCAATAGAACCGGATCCTTCTATATAGGTTCGATACTATGATCAGAGGTGAGTAAAACCCTAGCTGGGTTTCGCAAGTTTGGCGAACGTTTTCTTTTAATGGGCCATTATATATATTGGGTCTTAGTCATTTTGTCAAAAAAAAAAAAAAAAAAAAAATATAATTAATTTTTGTTCAAGAGCTCCGTCAGACTTAGAGATATCAGTTAACTGTGTTGGTAAAAATTATAGCTAACAGTCTAATAAATAAGTATTAGAAACAAAACAAATTCATAAAATTATTTGTTTCAATTTATTTTTTAAATTGTGAAATTTTTTTTTGATTTTTTCACTTTTTTGGTCATAACTTGAAGGGAACCAAATTTTTTCCTATACTTTTTTCAACAAAACTGTAGCTAAAAAAATACTAAACAACTCTTGTTTATACAGTAATGTTATCTGAACGTATGTACACTACTTAATAAGCTTAAAAAGATAATTTTTTTAATTAAAAAATACCAGTTTTTAGGGTTGTTTTCGCAGTTTTTGGGCTATAACTCGTAAACTTAGCCAAATTTCAACATTTTAAATTCAGCTTATTTGTAGCCAGAATAATTGTAAATAATTCTTGTGGTTTGAATACCTATGTGGTTTGAATGCGTCTACATTACTTAAAAATCTCAAAAATATACTTTTTTTTAAATATACACTGAGGGAAATATGTTTTTAAATTAAATGAAATTGTGTTCATATTAAATGAATTCGTTTTTGAAATAGAACTTGAAACAATTTCGTTTCAGTTAAATACATATGTTATTAAAGTTTAATTTAAAACAAAAGTTTTTGTTTTCAAAACAATGTTTTTAAATATACTTTCATTGTAAAATTTTTTAGTTTAAACACATTTATTTAAACGAAAAATTTTATGCAAAAACTTTAATATTTAAAACCAATGTTTTAAATTAAAAACAAATAAATTAACACGCCAATTTTTCGATGCCATTTTTTTAACTTTTGTTACTTTTGTTCGAATTTTCGAAGTCAGATTCGTGATTAGCGACCCCTGGGACCCCCGAATAACAAATTTTTTGGACTTCATTTGATGAAGGTTGCGTTTTATTGCGGCTTGAAATATTTTAAATATCATAATAATTAATTAGTTTTTATTTCTTCTTATGTTCAATATTTGTATGACTAATTCAAATATTTTTAAACAATCAAATGTACAATCGGGGTCTCAGTTGTCTGGCAATAATTTTCAATGATTCTACTGCACATAATTTTTTAATTCAGTCTCTGATAGCGACGTATTTTTTGTTATTGGAAGGAAATAATAAGAGAAAATTAGAAACATAAATTAGTTTATAGTTGAAAATTAAACACGCTTGTTTTAAATTTTGTTTTGTAAAAACGCAAATAGGTTTAATTTCTATTTTAAAATTTTTTATTTAATTTTAAAGTACGTTTTTTTTTCTCAGTGTACATAACCATTATTATTGGGTGATTTAAATTTTAGCAAAGTAAACTGGACCTATTCCGATAATTTTCCAGCTTTAACTCCAAACATACCAGCTAATGGGTCCGAAGTAGATTTCTTAGATTCTATTCTATCTATTGAGTTGTATCAAATTAACTCTATTCGAAATGCCTTAAACAATATATAAAATTTAGTTTTTTCGGACTTAGAGTTTAATGTATGCTGTTCTGAAGCAATTTGCCCTTTGTCTAATAACAGCGTCCATCACACTGCCCTTTTGGTTCAATTTGATATCCTAGCTCTAAAAAATCCACTTCATGTTAAGAGTGTTTTTGAATTTGCATTTGTGAAAGCTAGTTATACTGTAATATCAGATTACTTAAGTAGTATGAATTGGTGCACAATCTTTGGTAATTGTCTACAAGATAATTTTGATTTATTAATTAATGAGACGTTTCAGAAATTTGTACCGTTGAAAAAAGTCCACATGAGCAATAAACCTAGTTGGTATAATAAACGTCTTGCTAATCTAAAAAATATTATGAATAAAAAACATAAGAAATTTAAGAAAAATGATATATTCCGTCATGAATATTGCCTAGCACGCACAAATTATAAGAGTCTTAAAAAGTTTTTATATAGAAGTTATTTACTTGCTTTAGAATCAAATATAAAAAGTAATCCTAAATCATTTAGGATTTTTTTTTAAATAATAAAAAAAATACCTGGGGCCTTCCTAAAAATATGTTTTATCTAGATAGATGTTCGGATAACCTCCAAGGTATTAGTGAGTTATTTTCTTTCTTTTTTCAATCAAATTATGTTTGTGATAATGCTTCTAACAGTCATGGATGTGTTACGCCCGTCGATGTACCAGTTACTGACCTTGGCAGCATCACCATTTCGGAGTATGATGTCTTTGAAGCTTTAGTAAGTCTTGATGTTAAAAAGGGTTGTGGGCCGGATAATATTCCGCCCCTATTTCTGAAAAACTGTGCTTTTGCATTGCGCAAGCCGTGGACTCATATTTTCAATACGTCACTCCGTAAAGGGAAATCTTTTAGACATCTGGAAGATATCGGCAATTACTTCAATTTTTAAACCGGGATCAAGGCAAAATATTGCAAATTATCGACCGATAGCTAAATTACCACTTTTTCCTAAAATTTTTGAATCTTTGGTAAAAAATAAAATTTATAACTCCATTAAAACTAGATTGTCTGAGATGCAGCATGGATTTGTGTCAGGTAAATCTACTTCTACTAATTTAACACTTTTTACACACTTTCTGTGACAATAATATGGAAAAAGGTCATCAAATAGTCCTTATATTCACGGATTTCGCAAAGGCTTTCGATAGAGTTCAACACTCTGTTTTGATTAATAAGCTAAGTAGCCTCGGATTCCATTCCTCGCTACTTCTATGGTTAGAGAGCTACCTTGTTGGTCGTCAACAATATATTAAAATTGGTAATAATTTATCTAAATACATTGACAATAATTCTGGGGTACCCCAAGGTAGCCACCAAAGTCCTCTATTGTTTGTTCTGTTTATCAATGATCTTCCGAATTATGTTTGCTTTTCTGAGTGCCTGATGTATGCTGATGATGTAAAGATCTTTAGATGTGTGGACTCTTACGAAGACTTTCTATTGCTTCAACGTGACATGGATTGTCTCCAATTTTGGTGCGAGACCAATAAACTACATCTTAATGTAGTACATCTTAATGTACATCTTAATGTACTACATTAAGATGTAGTTTATTGGTTATTAGTTTTACATCTAAATGTAATGTAATGTAATGTAATGTCTTTTTCTATGAAGAATCAACTTTTCGAGGGATCATATGGTATTAATATGGTATTGATCGAGAGAGTTGACTTAAAGAAAGACTTAGTGGTTTTATTTGAGCGAAAGTTAAGCTTAGTCAAACATTTTGATGCTATTATATCAAAAGCGAATGCGATGATGGGATTCCTATCCCTTTACCATGAGAACCATTTTCTTTTCAATTATAAGATTGGTTTTAGAATATAATTGTGTTATCTGGGACCCTCAATATACTTATTAAAAGAATTGAAAATATTCAAAGGCGTTTCACTAGATTAGCAATTTGCAAGCTCCACTGGGATTTTATGCCTTCCTATGAAGCGCGATGTGCTCTTCTTGGACTAAAGCCTTTGGAGTTCCGGCGAAAGTATTTTCACGCCTTATTTGTTCGGGATGTAGTGATGAATCATATTGATTGTGCACCACTTCAAACTCTTTTCAAATTTTATGCACCTGAAAGAAATTTTAGGCAAAGGCAATTGTTTTAGAGGGTGGTTAAATTTTAAGAGCCGATGTTGATTTTGAATAAAACTCAAATTATTTAAGAGTTTATTGTCATTTCTTTTTATTATGATAATATTGGTATGGTTAAATATGTATGAAACAAAATATTGGCCAAATGACCGCCGCGACCTCGGCGGCACACCTCCATCTGATGGTCCACATTTTCGATGACGCTGAGGCATAATTGAGGTTCTATGCCGTTAATGTGCTGAATTATCTCAACCTTTAGCTCTTGAATTGTTGCTGGCTTATCGACGTACACCTTTTCTTTCAAATAACCCCAAAGAAAGAAGTCCAACGGAGTCAAATCACATGATCTTGGCGGCCAATTTACATCGCCACCACGTGAGATAACACGGCCATTGAATTTGTCGCGCAAAAGAGCCATTGTTTCATTAGCTGTTTGGTAAGTGGTACCGTCTTGTTGAAACCACATATCGTCCACATCTATATCTTTTAATTTGGGCCATAAAAAGTTCGTTATCATCTCATGATAGCTCTCTCATTTTGGAAAAAATACGGCCCGATGATGCCGCCAGCCCAGAAACCGCACCAAAAAGTCACTCTCTGTGGGTGCATTGGTTTTTCGACAATCACTCTTAGATTATCATTTGCCCAAATAAGGCAATTCTGCATATTGACGAATCCACTGAGGTGAAAATATGCCTCATCACTGAAGATGATTTTCTTCGAAAATTGATCATCCACTGTTGCCTTTTCTTGCCACCATTCTGACCCTTGACGAAGCTTGAAATGGTCAAGAGGCTTTAGTTCTTCAGTCAATTGCACCTTGTAAGCGTGTTAATGCAAGTATTTATGTATAATGTTCATCAACGACGAGCGTGAGAGGTGCAATTGCTGGGAACGACGACGAGTTGAGGTGGACGGCTCTTCAGCCACACTATCGCGAATAGCAGCAATATTTTCTGCAGTACGAGCTGTACAAACATGCACTGGTGTTTTCACATCTCCTACAGACCCGGTTTGCTCAAATTTTTGCACGATTTTTCCGATTGTACGCACATTTGGACGATTAAATTGGCCGAAAAAATCACGAAGTGCATGATATGCATTTTGATTTGAACGTCCATTTTCATAATAAGCCTGAATAACTTTTACGCGTTGTTCGATTATGTATCTTTCCATGGTTCAAATTGAATTAGTCTGAAATTAAGAAATGCCAAATGAAATGCAGAAAAACTTGACGTTTAGAAGTGGTTCACATTGAACATCGGCCCTTAAGATTTAACCACCCTTTATATACCCTACAGAAGAACTAATTATGGCAGATGTGACCCGGTTTACAATATGACCAAAACGTTCAACACTATCTGCAGCTCGATTGAAATCACCCAAAATAGGGTAGCATTTAAAAACGATATCATGCTGAATTAATTTTATAATCTACGATTAAATTATGTACTTACAGCAACTGTATAACAATAAATGTTAATAGTTGCATTAAATAAATAAATAAATAAATGAATAAATTATACATTTGTTCTTAAGTTGTGTTTTTAATGCTTTATATGAGCAAACGAGGCTTAATTTTCAATTTTCTTAAATCAAGCAAAATATTTGTTTAATTTAAGAATATTATTTCTCCCCGTGCTCTTGACGTGTCCATATTTAGAGCAAATTCTGAAAACCCGAACTGGAACGAAAAAATTAATTTAGAGTCAACTGAACACTATCTGGCAATATATTTTAAAGAAAAATTTCAGTGCGAGAGAGGGCTTGTTTTTATTCATTTATAAATGGTATTGCCAGACATAAAGACCCAAAGTGAGGTGATTGCGTGCGTTTTACAAAAAAAGGTCTTTAATGTCTTTCTGTTCTTTGTTTTTCTTTTGTTCGCTTTTATTTGTCAGAAACAACCGTTAAGTTCCATATAATTTGTTTATGCACACTCTTACAAAAATTCACGAGAATTAACTACAATAATTGCTGGCAACTGATTGCCTACATTTATTGTCGTTAAATCTCATGAGCAAAATTATAAATATTTATCGTTTAAAATGCGTGAATCCTCTCACCTACAATTATTTCTTTCGCTCTCTTGTAAAAATTCTCTTCTAAAATTATTTCTTCGAATCTTGTCTGCGCTTATAAAAAAAAGCTAGAAATGCGTGAAGTCCCTCAAGTAAGTTTTGAACATGGTAACAACAACAACTCTGTATAGAGTCAATCACTCAGCAGAAGGCGCTACTCTTTCCTACTTCAGTAGACTTGAGTTATTAAGCTGTGACCAATCTACTGTTTAAATTGTATATAATTTTACACTTGTTCGAATAAACTCTTTGAAATCATATGACGTTAAAACAGAGGTGTTTATTTAAGGACAAGCGTAAAATACCACTGCTGGAGCCATAGGCGTCCACAGGGGGGTGCAGGGGGGGCACTTGCCCCCCCTAGACGGGAAAAATTTTATAAATATTTATTTTTAATGTGTATATGTTATATAGTCATAAAAAATTTTAAAAAATAAAAAGTTCTAAACCTGAGTCCTAATATCTTAATATTTTGGTAAAAATCTTAGTTTTGTCACGTTTTGTTACGATTTCGTTAACTACTTATACGCATTGGTCATACAGCAATTTTGTGTAGCGCTACAACACGCTCCAATACGTTTGCATAAAGTGCCAAATAGACTACACAGATTGTCTGCGCAAACAAGTGTTTGCGCACTCTATTCGACAGTGTGTTTGGCTGTTTTTAGGTTTGTGCTGATGTCTGCTATAAAATATTTTAAGTTTTGGTTGTGTTTGCGCAAACTTGCCATAATACCGAAAGTTTTATACAGTGAAGACGTACAGTGGCTCACAGCTTATTTTATGCAGTGCATACTTTAAACTTTAGGGCTTTATAAAAACGAAACTAACAGGAATACAAAAGATAATATGGTGTCATTTAAAAGAGCAAAAAGTCTAGTTAAATAAAGGTTTTCCATTAATTGTGAATACATATATTTAGATGTTTAAAAAATAAGAGAACAGAAAATACTGCTTAATTTCATCTCGCAGCTTATTTTATGCAGTCACTTCTCTCTGTTACGGTACTATAATGCTGCGCTGTCTAACTGTACTTTCGTTAGCTATGCCATCGTTATATTTCTATAATTGCTTTGTGTTAGCTTTTTAGTCGGATTTTATTGCTTCAAGTGTCTGCTTCTATGATTATTTAAAATAGGAGCGCGCACAACGCTACAACAACGAGAATTGGTTATATACTATTTTAAAAACAGCAGCTCGGAGTGAAAAATGGCTGAAATGGTTAATAGCAATTCCTCTACAGTGCAAAAAATCAACGAGCGCTTCGTTCATAAGAATCGATTGCACAATAAGAGCAAAAAAGCACCAAACAAAATTTTTAATGCAACCGACGAGCGTCATATTGTACGGAAGATAAAGGCTAATCCGAGACTCTCAGCTCCGAAAATGGCTTTTGAAGATCAAACTGACCTGAGCAAACAGAGTAGTGCTAAAACTATTCGACGTGTCTTGCGCAAAAAGAACTTTCATGGCCGAGTAACACGAAACAAGCCGTTTATTATCCCCAAAAACAGATTATGCAGACTCAACTACGACAAAGAACATATGTCCAAGGCTCCAGAATACTGGAATTCAAATATTTTTGCAGATAAATCGAATATCAATTTATTCGGTTCAGATGGTATGTGCTATATGTGGCGAAAACCGAATATCGAAGTCAACAAAAAAAACTTAAAACAAACCGTGAAACATGGCGGTGGCAGCGTCATGGTTTGGGCCTGAATGTCAGCTGCTGGTACTGGGAAGTTGCCGTTTATTAAAACAGCAATAGACAAATCTAAGTACCTACAGATCCTGAACAACAATTTGTTGCAGAGTGCAAAGGTTCTGGGTATAAAATTGAATTTCCGATTTTACCAGGATGACGATCGAAAGCACAAAGCGGGTATTGTGCAAACCAGGCTAATATACAACTGCCCACAATTGATGACGCCGCCAGCACAGTCGCCAGGCCTTAATGTTATTGAAAATGTGTGGTCTTTATTGGAAAATAAAATCCGAAAACATCAAATTTCAAACAAAAACCACCTAAAAGAGATATTGAAAACGAAGTGGGCGAATATTTTGCCACTTAAAAACTGGTCGCATCAATGCCAAACTACCTCAGATCTGTTGTGGACAACAAGGGCTATCATACCAAATAATAAAAATATCAAATATCATTAATTAATACGAAAAATTTATAAATGACAAGTGACTGCATAAAATAAGCTGTGATATAAAATTAAACAGTATTTTCTGGTTTCTTAATTTTGAGCCAACTTAATATATTCTTTTTCAATAAATTAAGTTAATTTATTAAACTAAACATCTTGTTCTTTTAAATGCTACCATATTATTTTTTCTATTCCTGTTAGTTTCGTTGTTATAAAGCCCTAAAATTGAAAGTATGCACCGCATAGAATAAGCTGTGAATCACTTTTTGTGAAGGAAAATATATAAAAATGAAAGCAGAAAAGAAAAAATTAATACAAATTAAAAGTCTGCGAAAAAATGTGAAAAATAAAGTCTGTGAAGTGTATGGTCGTCGCTATGACGAGAAAAAAAGTCTTGTTTGCGCAAATAGTCTGTGCAGTCTATATGGCCCTTAAGCAGCCCTGATCAGCGATTAACGATTAACAATAGATTTTTTCTATTTGTCGTCTGTTGTGCATCTATTGTTTTTATTAATATGTTGCATATGTGGAGTGCATTAACGTGCAGTGTTCACAAAATTTTCACCGAAAATCTCAAACAATAAAATTACATAGGTAACATTTCACGTTCATTCTCATATATGTGCACACCTTTGCCCCCCCCTAGAAAAAGTTCTGCGGACGCCCTTGGCTGGAGCGTTTTAAGGACTACCTGAGCGATAACACGCTGAAATAGTGTGAAAACTAGGGAAAATATACATATTTTAGGGCTCTCTGAGTGAAAGCACGCTAAAATAGCGTGAAAAGTAGAGAGATATACATATTTTAAGACTCTCTGAGCGAATACACGATCAAATAGCGTGAATAGTAGAGTAAATATACATATTTTGGAAAAAGACGCTGATTTTCAGACAAAATTGAAAAAACTTGCTGTATGGCGTGGTTTTTTTACAAAATCGCCAACAAATGTCGTAAAATTTTACAACACTTATTGTAGAGATTTTTCAATCAGTTTTTAGAGTGCAGTTATGTTTCAGAAATACCAAGTAATCGAAAAGCAAAAAAGTTTAATTGAAATAAAAAAAACTATTATAAAATTAAAAAAATATTTATAACCTTTACATTTAATAGGATCGCACAAACCAGGATCGTACATCGTTCAGAGAGGTAAATTACCGTACGCGGCCACAATTACCATAGCAGTTGGCATCACTAATTGGGACGAAAATAATCGCTAGATTTTAGTGACCATAATTATTGGTTTGCTCTTAACTTAAATTTTAAATAAAAATTAAAAGTTTAAATGCAAAAACAAATTCTTATAAAGCTTTGTTGTTCCAGTAAAAATTTTTTTTTTACACGTTTTTCACAAATATCTCTGAAACTAGAGCCAATCCAGAACATTCATGACTACATTTGGAAATTGTATACACGTGATTGTTCACTCACTACGTGATTATTCACACTCACTGTATATTTTTTCTTGAGCTATATTATTCAATAAAATTGCATGATTAAATTCAATAAAATTGAAAGTGTTTTTAGTAATCGGCTTAACATAAATTAAAGTTTGAATTAAACAAAATATTTTTTTAAAAAATTCTACATTTAGTTACTGTTTTTTATATAAAAAAATGTATATTTTTCTTTTTTCTTTTATACACAATGATTTTGTATTATAATTTCCAGCCACAAGAAAAATTTGTTTATTTTTGTATGCCTGTTAATATCTCATTGTTTTTTTTTTGACATATTGCTATGTCATCTTTTTTGACATGTTAACGACTTTGACGCTTTGTGTGACGTCAATAAATTTACATGTTATTTTTTTATCCCTAAAGCAAAATATATGCTATTTTATCATAAATAAAAATATTGATTGATTTTTATTGTTTTTGCGGTAAGTTTTTTTTTCATCTTTTTGACACAATTTATACAGTGAATATTAATAAAAATACTGTGGTTTTAATCAATGGCAGACGCGTTGAGCTCGGTGATGTTTTTGCAAAGTTATGGCAAAAAAAGTTTAAACAAATTGTGGCTTATTAAATGCATGAATATCGTTGATAAACGAGGCATGTTTAATTATAGAAAGAAAGTGGAAAAGTTATGTTTATGCAAAAATATCCATTTAAATTAATAAATCTCTTTTTTATCTTACACAAAAGGCTCAAATATACTTTTTGCATCAATAGATTACACTTTTTTAATTACACTAGTTCTGTGAATTTCGCAAAACAGACATCTAGGGAAAATGTCATTGTATGCTATTGCCTCTCAGAATAAGACAAATTTTCCTGATTGATAATTGAGTGAAAAAAACTAACATTAAAAGCAGTTTACTTCCTTCATTTTTTATTTTCTACCTACCCAAATAAAGCCTGCCAATTTCAGTGAAAACTTGTACATGCTTAAACCAGCTAAAACACTGCAAAGAAGTCTTACTGCAAAAAACACCATACTGTAAAAAAAAATATACCAAAAAAAAAACAAAATATGAAAAAACTGGTTGCAATAAATCAGCCATGCTCTTCGGCATTCAATTGAATTCAATGCCATTCCAATTCTGACAATGAAGACTCCACCACCACTTCGTCTCAATTGAGCTTGCTAAGCTGATATCAATATGGCGGCTCAAGCTGCCTGGCGCTTTTCTTGCCCCCATAGACTATAACTTCCGCCAAGAAAACGGAAGTGAAACGCCGCAGAAAGGGAAAATCTACAAAAATTAGCTGCCAATTGTTTTGTTTCAATTGAACAATGAAAAATAAGTAGTTGAAAAGAAATTGAAGAAGAAAAAGCATTTTGCTGAAGCCAAAGTAGACAAACAGATTATAAGAGTAAAAGTAAGAAAAATGAAATAAATAAAATTGCTGCAATAGTTTTGCAATCCAAACCAATTTTATGCGATTTATTGAATTAACATCAATTGAATGAGTTCTCAAGACTTAAGGCGTAAAAAGCAAAATGAAAGAAGTCCTCACTTTTTTGCATGTTAAACAGAAAACGCTTTAGGGAATTACGGCATATGAACAGGAAAAATGCAAGCGCTGCCAAATTTGTAAGAATTTTCATTGAAAACATTTTTAATGCTAGTGCGATTTTAATTCAATTAATAGTGGCTGAATGGCTTGAAAATATTTTGAAATTTTAAAGAGATTTAAGAGGTTCATAAGACCAAAAACATAACTATTAACCAATAAAAGTGATTCAAAAAACTTTTGGAAGCTATAGAAAGTCAGTTGAAACTCTTCAAGAAGAGCTGGAATAACAGTTTGACAAGCAATAAGAAAAGCTGACAAAAAAATTTAAAGAACATTGGTTTAACTCTCTATAACACTTTAAATCGGTTTTTCTTTTATATGTATTTGATGTAAGATTAAAAAAAAAATAGATAAAAAGTTTTGGGAAAATTGAAATTTTTTAAATGTTTAAGGCCTGTTTCCAGCTCTTAAGTAAAGCAAATTTTTCATATAAAAAACTGAAAAGTAATCAAAAATAAATTTTCTTTCTTCAAAATTACTTAGAAGTGAATCCAGCTCTTAAGAACAAATTTTTTATTTGTACTACTTTTTTCAATGAAAATCAGGCACGGAAACACTGTGACTGAAAAGAAATATATGCTCGAGGCATTGTTTCTTTAAGTAAAGTTGTGAAAGCATCTTCGCAGATATATTTATTTTTATTTTTCTTAGCTATAGTTTGGTGATTGTTTACGAAAATTATGATATAAATGCATGTAAGGTAGAGGTAATGCAGAGCTTATGCAATCCATGCAAAAGAAAATATTTAGCAAACTCAAAAATTATTCAAATCCTATGCTCGAGTAGGAATAGGGTCGTATACAATAAAAGATACAGAAAATAATACCCTAACAAATTCATTTTTTCTTATGTTTAATGCCATTCATACAGAAAAAAATCTTAAAAATCGTTTAAATTGTGTGTTTAAGCATTGATATAAATGCCTGAAAAAATCTTTGTTTCGTAAACTAAAATTAGTCCGGCGTAACTGAAATTATATTCGGTTAATTAGATACCATAGCATTATATGGTAAAAGTTATGCGACATTGGTCAGTAGCCTAGGCTGCCAATGCAACAACAAAAAAGATAATGTAAAGAAGTAATTACATCCTCAAAATAGTGTACTTTCTGTCCCTAGTATAAATAAACGAATACTTCTTTTCTACTGAATTATTCTGATAATATTATAGAATGCTAACCCATTTCATTTCATACATGCACCAAAATTGAGGTTTCAAAAAGGAAAAACTCTGATTAAGGCTTCTGGAAAGAGCCATGAGCACTGTTTTTAGGAGATCGCGAGCTACCTATATATAATAATCTAGAGCTTTTATGTTGGGTAAATACTGTAGACATCTGTGGATCCTTTCAGTTAATAATAAATCTTTTTCCTCCGGTTCGTTAAATAAGCCCTTTTTTAATAGAGTCTCCACATGAGGCACATACTGTCGTTAAATAATTACATTGTATTATAATTGCAATAATAATGAATTGTGGCAGTTGTAACGAACATAATGAAAAAAACGCTTACCCACTTTTTAGCACTCTCCTCGTCCTAGCCAGGTTTCGATTGAGTACGCTAGGTAAGCCTTTTTAAGCAATTTAGGGGAACTTTACAACTACAAAAATAAACAACCTACTAGTTTTTTTTAACCACACTAGACTAACAGCCCTATTCTAGTTGTTAGCATAACAAGAAATAGTTAAGGAGCTCTTGTTAAGCTGATTGTTTTGTTATGTAAATGTTGGTATTCTTAAAAATCATTAACAACATAAAAGCTTAAAAAGCTTTTAAAGTTCACCATGCATGGTGAAAATCGATATGCCTATTGAAAGAAGAGATGCGCTATATAAACAGATGCTTCGAGTGCAATTTGTGACTTTGCAAGCGCTTGAAAAATTTGCCACGACTACTGAAAGATTTCATTATCAACACTTAAAATAGTTAAAAAATTCTTCCATTTTTCAGTTTAGTGTATTTAAACTCAATATTATATTATAATTTGTATTCTTTTATTATTTTCACAACAATTTTCTATCTAAGCACATACATTTCATTCGTTGTTAAGACTCTTTCTGTTAATAATAAAATTGTAAGGAAAAGAGCTTTTAAATTTGCAGCAGAATACGAAACCTTAACAAATTGTTAATATTAACTATTTTGTTAATGTGGTGAGCTTAGTTAAGCTGCCAGAATAGGGCTGTAAGTGTCATTTAATTCTTCTGGTGTGTTACACACTTAAACGTCCGAATCGGCGTTTACTCTGTTTGCAAAATAAGGCTGCCAGCAGAGTAAACGCCGAACCAGGCAGGCGCGGGCAGTGCACTGCGAAGAAACGAGATAGAAATAACTTTTTCTCGCTTGTTCACATAGTTTTCCTGCGCCTGCCTTCCTGCTTTGGCGTTTACTCTGCGGGCAGCCTCGGGCTCTCGTGATAACGAACGTCTACGACACAAGAATGCACAACGAAGCAAGATATTAGTAACATTTGCAAGAAAATGCATGCTTTTACGTTCATTCGCTCCATGAAAAATATATTAAATGTAGCTCTTAGAGTAAAGAGAAAACGCTAACGAGAATATATCGTTTTATCGTATTTATTGCATTTTCGTTTCGTGGCTGGCGGATTAACGGAAAGCGTCTGAACGTGTTGAAAAAAAATTGCATCACTCTAACGAATTGCAGCTTTCATGATATTTGCTGTGCGACATTTGAAGTACCTATTTGTCGCGGATATTTATGTATGGCAAAATTAACTAAATGGAAACAAACAGGAACAACAACAAAGAGGAACGCATTGTTAGAGAACGGCAGGGAGGTATAAAAGTTTATATATTGAGTTGCAGACACTCGAGTTTCAAGCGAAGCGTCCGAATGTCTTCATTGTCTGAATGCTGCCTTCGTATTCATTCGCAAACCGTTGTTTACGAGCTTGAGCCTGAGCTTGAGCTTGATTGTAGCTGATGGCGATTGTTATTCGAATGGCGAAAATTATGAATGTTCTCATTCGAATCTCTGATCACCATTCAAATAAACCAAAATAATCAGCTAACGGCTCGACAGCCTTTTTTTGAAAAAATATTCTGCCAAAATAAAAATAAATTATTTATTTTTAGTTAATTAGTTTTATGACCTATAAAATTATTACATGAATTAAATTGAGAGCTTTAGATCAAGTAAATTTCTAAAGAAGGCAACAACAACAACAACAACAACAACAACTCTGTATAGAGTCAATCACTTAGCTGACTAGACAGTCTGTTTCGGAAATCGCTACATTTTCCTCTTCAGTAGTCTTTGAGTGATTAAGCTGTGATCAACTCACTGTTTAAACTGTTATATGAGTGCGCAGATTTTGGAATTCATTCTTTTGAATTGTATTGCTGCTAATCATATGACATTTCAAAGCAGTAGGCTATTTATAGATCACCGCCATCAACTCTATCAAGGTTGCCATCTGTTCTAGTTGCTTCGTTATTTATTTCAATATTTATTGGTGTCAATGAATACCGATTTCGGTCAAAGTCATGTACAATTGAACATTTAGTTGTGAAAATAGCCACCTTTCAGTTAGAACACTAGCTTCTGGCGAAGCAAAAAAAAACTCGTTTCATTTCTAAGGTGCATTTCGCCAATGAATATTGAAATAAATAAAGAAGCAACTGGAACACATGGCAACCTTAATAGAGTTGATGGCGGTGATCTATAAATAGCCTACTGCTTTAAAATGTCATATGATTAGCAGCAATACAATTCAAAAGAATGAATTCCAAAATCTGCGCACTCATATAACAGTTTAAACAGTGAGTTGATCACAGCTTAATCACTCAAAGACTACTGAAGAGAAAAATGTAGCAATTTTCGAAACAGACTGTCTAGTCAGCTAAGTGATTGACTCTATACAGAGTTGTTGTTGTTGTTGTTGTTGTTGCTGTTGTTGTTGTTGTTGCCTTCTTTAAAAACTTACTTGATCTATAGCTCACAATTTAATTCATGTAATTATTTATTTTTGTGAGATGTCAAATTTGCTTTCATAATACGTTTTTCTACTTAAGAAATATATTCAAATATTTCTTAATTACTTGAGAGCTGGATAGAGGCCTTTAAATAGAAAAACTTAAAAAAGAGTGTATAATGAAGTCAAAAACTATGACAGGACAACAAGAAAAATCTAAGAAAATGTAAAAATTTCTAAAATATTTGAACTATCAAGTTGAAAAATTTAATCTCTAGTTTTTCAAGGAACACTCAAAATACACACAGAACAAAATTTGCTTATTTCTCAAAATAAGGGAACCGATAATCCAACTAATATATTAACTTGACTTTGAAGCTGACATCGCCATCTGCTAATATTTGTTTGTACTAATTTGTTACTTTAAAGGGTAAGCCGTAGGAAACAGTGCGTAAAAAGATTGAAAAAACCATTCTATAAATTTTGACAAAAGATCAAATGGTATGTTGCCCACAGCAACACTATTAAACAAAGCTTGAGAAGTACTGAAATCATCTAAAAAAAATATTTTAACTCAGACGAGCATATAAAAAACTTTGATTTAATATCTTTCAAAAAAGGTATAAAACAAATGAATGGATTTGCATCAACAATACGAGTAGGAGTAACAAAAGAAGCAACAATTTACAAATGACTGATGTGAAATTCTTCAACTTCTATAAAAAAGAACACAAAAAGTTTGAAAATCACAAGAAATTCTTTCAACCCCTGAAGTTTTAAGTTTATTATAAAGTCAAGGCAGAAAGTTTCAAAATTACTTTCATAGTTTTAAAAGCACTGGCTTATTCACTTAAAACTAAGCTTAAAAGTTTAGGAGCACTAGCTAAAATCTAGGCTCATCGACGTTCTTGTCACTTAAAGATGTAGCCAAAAATCTCTCGAATTCTTCCTAAGATTTGCGAATTTACAGACTTTAATTAATCCCAAAGGTTCCTTTGATTGGAACCGGTACCACTAAGGACCAGAACTGGTCTAGTTAGCCTACGTCACATTATTACTGTAATCGAAGTAACATTTTGAAAAGGTTAAAAAATGTTTACTTAAAATGTTAAAAATGTAACTGCACAATAATTGCAGTTAAAAAATTAATGTAATCGAAGTGAAAGTTTCATACACGTCAAAAAGTTAAAGAAACACTTCAATGAAAGATCGACAATTTGATAAGCTTAAAAAAAATTGATTCAAAAAGTTGCAGAAGCACTTCAACGACAGTTAAAAAAATTACTGTAATCGAAGTAACAGTTTGATAAACTTAAAAAGTTATAGAAGCACTTCATCGCTAGTTCAAAAAATGATGGTATTTGAAATAAATCTGTGCGAATATGACTAAGACATAAGACATATGTGGGTTCTCTGTAAGTGTTGATGACGTTTTCATCTCAAATTTTGGCTTATATTAGATTTTTTATTTCTGAGCTTGTGCCACAAATTTTTAATTGCCTGCTAAAGTCTAATACGATATGCATTCGCCTTTAGAAAAGTGTTGAAATATAGTCAATATCAATAACTTGGCTCTTATCGCAGTGCTGTAAAAAGTTTCTGAGGTAGCAGTATTGCTCTGTTGGCTACCTTTAACTTTATTTTCATCAGTTTAAAATAATAAATAGCTCACACAAACTTAGTGGCAGTATAAATCTCAGAACACCATCTGCGGAAAAAAGTAATAAGGAACTGCAACATTTTATCTTGAACATTTCTTAACTTAACACCACCCAACTGAATACAACACGAGCTTTGAGCATATGACACAGGTAAAACCTACTCAAAAACTGCAACGACAAGAACTTAAAAGTAGTGTGCTGCACAGTCGACAAAAGTTGTTTATACTTTCACAAAAAGTTGTTAAAGAAATACATGACTTTGAAATAAACTAAAAAAAAAGTATCTAAGACGTGAAGTTAAATGCAGAATATGTGGTAAAGTAGAGCAGATTTAACTGCCATCAAAACTAACATAAATAATATGAAGTAAACGAGGTGTGTTGGTTGGTAGGTTATGACGATAAATTCAGTGCATTTTTGGCGGTTTTTAAAAGTTTTCAACTAGCTTCTCATAATTTATGCAACTAAATAAATTTCTCAACTGTCAAATTTTCATAATTTTAGTTTCTGAGTTACAGAGGGACTTTATTTGCAATGTGTCTTAAAGAAGCCTTGACAAAATATATGCTGATGGACAATAGAAGAGTTGAGTTTATGGATGAAAATGGAGGATAAGAAATAGATATAGGTATATTAGGGCGGCTCGATTTAAAAATCGGCCATTGCTCAGTGAAAATCGTATTCTAGGGATCAAAATAAGAAACTTTGCCCGAGGAACTATACCTCTAAAACGAATTCTAATGCCCCAACTTTTGACTTTTGTCCCGTAGGGTCAAATTTTGAAAAATCCCTCTTTGACCCATTTAGAGTGCCCCAATCGAGTCCAAATATATGACCGCCCCCACTAACTTTGGAGGGCCGATCCACATATGCCAGTGGCACACCCCCTGGAACCCCCCTGGGGGTTTTGATTTGAAATGGTGATTTTTTAAATGTTTGTATGGGGAACCCCAGGGGGTTCCAGGGGGTGTGCCACTGGCATGGGTGGATCGGCCCTCCAAAGTTAGGGGGGTCGGTTATATATTTGGACTCGATTGGGGCACTCTAAATGGGTCAAAGAAGGATTTTTCAAAATTTGACCCTACGGGACCAAAGTCAAAAGTTTGGGCATTTGAATTCGTGTTAGAAGTATAGCTCCTCGGGCAAAGTTTCTTATTTTGATCCCTAGAATACGATTTTCACAGAGCAAAGGGCGATTTTTTGCCTCCCCACAAATCGACCCGGCCTAAGGTATATCTAAATTTGAGTGTGGATTCAAGGGTGGTCCCCATACAAAAAACATAAAAAAATAGAAAAAAATATCTATTTAAAGTTCATATCAAAAAATCTGTGACTCCTAGAGGGGTCAAATGTAGGAGCTAGTCCAAATAATTTTTTTCCTTTAACATTTATTTTCAACACACCTACACTCTATCTGTCACCCTTCTGGAGGTACTTAAGGCAGTATTCTAATGTAGAGGCCCGAATTTCAAACCTTTTTTGACGATCGATAAAAAAGAACCAAGTTATATTTTTACCATACATTTTTGACAACGTGTTTTTTGATGTTTCAATAATACAAAAAAAAAAAAAATTAAAAAAAAAACATAAAATTCAAAATTAAAAAAATACAGTCTAGATAAGTGGTGATCCTAAAAAAGTGTGCCTCCTTGTTGACACGATTTCAACCCTTCTAGTAATCTAAAAAAAGGAAGAAGAATGTTAATTAGTATGAATGTCGCTATATCCCGAACTAGGATTATAGCTACATGGTAATTTTTTGCGAAATGGCGACTGTTTGAAAAAAAAAGTAATTTTTTGGCCTGTTTTTTCAAAGTTATAAATTTTTTTAAAATTAAAAAAAAACAAAAATTTTCCTAGTTCAGGCTATAAAGAGATATATGAAGTTGGCGCACACCAAATTTTAGGTCAATCGGTCAATTAGAACTTGAGATATCATGTCAACAGTGTTGGAAAAAGTAGTTTCGAGAAAAACTCGTTTAAAGTTTATAAGTTAAGTTTAAAGCATTTTAGCTAACGACACCAAAATAGCTATAACTTTCAAAATAATTCTTATTTCGAAAAATCCTTTAAAGGATACATTCTTGAATATATAAGTCTAAAAACTAAAAATTTTTAATTTTTCAATTGTCTTCACTAGACCTGCCTTGTCTTCTGCTTTAACCAAAAAACACAAAAAAGAAAAAAATATCATTGCTCGAGCATACAAAAACGTGATGAGACTCGAAAATTTTACCCTCAATATCGAAACACTTTTAATTTTCTACACTAGAATACTACCTTTACCAAAAAACACAAAAAATAAAAAATTTCATTGATCGTGCATACAAAAACGTGATGAGACACGAAAATTTTTTCGTAACGAATCTTAAAAAATATTTCGTGACGAGATTCGAAAAATTTTACCCTCAATATCAAATCGCAGCCTAAGAAGTTTCATTTCATAAAAGATGACCGTTCTTATCCTAGTATAGGTTAGAATCCAGAAAATCAAAGCACTTTTCACTGTTCAACCCCTGCAAACATTTTCAATTGCCTCAGAATCGCCAGCGAATCGCTTGGAAGATGAGAGAATTGCCGGCAGACTCATTTGGAAGTCATCCGAGAGTAATTTGGGAGTCATAAAAATTTTTTAAAAAGCAATCTTTCATCGATCACCGTAGTGAGCGAAGGAAGACTTTTAAAATTTTTTGAATCGCGAATTTATCGCTTGGGCGATCGAAATGCGATCGATCTTCCAACAATTTTGCTGAAATAAATGAAATTAATTAATCGCGCATTCATCGCTTAGGCGATCAAAAAGCGATCCACATTTCAACGGTCGCCGGAATGAACCAAGAAAGATTTGAAGATTTTTTTTTATCGCGCATTCATCGCCTGTGCTAGCGAAAAGCGTTCTATCTTCAAACAATCGCTGGAATGAGCGAAGGAAAATTTTGAAGATTATTTCTAAATCGCACATTCATTGCTTGGGCGATTGAAAAGCGATCGATCTTTTGAAAATTTTAAAATTTCACTTGAATTGCAAAATCATCGCTTGGGCGACCTAAAAGCGATACATCTTCAAAAGAAGTTTTGTGAGAGTCGCAAGTACTTCGCGAAATACACTTCCTTCCCCAATTGTCTTCCAAATGTTTGTATTCAACAGTGGCGGAGCAAGCTTTTGGTTTGGGTGGGAGCTCGTAAAAAATATAAAAACCTTAAAAAAAGTATACTTTTGAATACCTGATTACATGACTGCTTTGTGAAGCCAGAATGTTATGTTTCAGAGCCTGACTGTGCTGAAACGTCGAAAAATATAGGTAGGTGAAAAATAATGGGCTTGTTGAATTGAATCTACCCAGCTGGACAGCTCTAACGCATTCACAAACACATCTAAACAAAATTTTGTTTTCACTAATACATTCATACGTTCTGATGCTATGATAAAAAAAGAAAGTTATAAATGCTTGTATAGCTTGCTCTTTTACGGCCAAAAACATACTGAACTAGCAAAACAAAAACAGACCAAACAAAATAAGCAGTACAATCGGAAGGAAGAATAGAAATAATATAATTTAAATCAAATTAACAAATTCTTATTTTCAGAAAACCAAGCAGATTCCCGGGAAACATTTGCGGTTAACTGGATAATCAACATAAAACTGGATTTCAACTATAAACATTTTCAAGCAACTGCTGCTGTCGCTGGTGGCATTTTCGATTTATATAAAAACATGTATTTTATAAAAATTGTGCGTGATGATACATATGTACATTAATTTCTACGCCATAATCTAAAGGTAAATTGTTTATTTAAAAAATAAAAGAAATTGATTTACAAATTGGCTTTTGTTATTTGGAAATCAAATGTAAGAGTTTCAACCTCTGGGGAAGGGGATGGTCATGACAACGGCATGGGGGGAGAAGAATGCACAGCTGAATTTGTTATTGGTGTGAGCAGTTCAGCTAAACCTTTTTTTTATGGCTAAAACATGTGTGGCAGACAGAGATGCCAGATCACACAGATGAGCGTCTGTCCATATATATAGTATTTTGGTAGAACAAATTTAACGTACAATGTATGGAGAATTTTATATGACTTTAACGTCAAGGTCGCTACGTATATGCCATATATACGGAATATTTAACAGTTAGCTGTCTAGCTGGGTAAGCAACACCGAATTTCTGAAAGCTACACATGTCACTTTATCTCTAGTAGTGTCCGACCGAATGTGGATTTTTGGCCGAAGCCGAATGTTTGGCCAAATAGAAATAATCGGCTGAAGGCCAAAGCCGAAGTCAAATACCAACAAAACTTTTTTCAAGCAAAAACAATAATAATATTTAGGCCTTGTTTTCATTTCAATACAAAAACCGGAAATCATTAAGGGTCCTGTCTGGTAAAAAAGGCCGAAAAATATGCAATTTTCATTAGACATTTTTGGAAAAATATTTACAGTAATATTTATAGTACTTTGAAGAGGATTGTATAAAATTTTCAGATTATAATCAATATTTATTTTATTAATATACTACAGCAGGCAACGGGACCAGAGGACATGGACCAGTGCTTAAGACACGAACTGAGATAGCAACCTTGCTACAGGTCGCAAAATTCATTTGACACAAAAAATCAATATATTTTCTTGTTAAAGCTAAGTATGCTGTAGAAGCGAAAAGAAATCTTCCGTAAGAAATGCATTGCGTATTTGACAGCGAAAAAGGTAGCCAAATTTTTTTTCGTTGGTTAGTACGCTGTTGAATAAAAAATTTGTTCAATGCAGCCAAGTTCACAACCACGATTGGAGAGTTAAAATGTCAAAATTTCGCTGGCTTTTATATGTCCGTACGTTTAATTGGCGTGGAAATTTGACATTCAACAATAATGTTGAACTAACACATTCAATAAACAGGTTATAGTAAGTATGTGTTAGTGTGAAGTCAACACCAAAATTTCGCGTGTAAAATTAAATGCCTCCAAATTTTCGTTTCTACAGTATACTAAGCTTTAGAACTAATTATGGTATTATGGTATAATTATTGTAATTTTTACTGAAAATTTTCATTACTTTTTTGGTGATAAAAATTCCAATAAGAAATTTATCAATGGGTCCATTGATAATTTAATAACTCGAATTTTGACAAAACCACACAAAGATTCATTAAAAATTATATTTCTATTTAATCTTTTAGAATGATGTTTTGCACAGTAAGCTACCAAAAAATGCAAAAAACAAATATATAAAATTTTTTGGCCATTTTTGGCCGAATCCGAAACCAAAGGTGAAAAAATCGGCCGAATATGCCCAATACCGAAGCCGAAGCCAAATATTTGGTCGGACACTGATCTCTAGTAATTTTCCACCGATTTAGAAAAATTAAACACAAAAAATTTTTGGCAATTAATTTATACATTTGGATTCGTGCTTAACTTTTTATTAGAATCAATTTACAATAACGTGAGATATTTGGTATTTTTTCCATGGCTCTGGGGGTTCAGACACGCGAACCACCCCATATCTACCTCACTGGTATTGAAAATGATGAATTTTTATTCTAGATGTGGATTTAAAAAGTTTTTTTAAGACAATAAAATACTCTTTTCAAAATTCTTTCAGTATTGGCTTAATTGTTTTGTGAAAATTATAAAATTTTTGCCTTTTTTTGTATTGATTTTTTGATATATTGTAGCTTCAGAATCTATGTAGAGATTTTGAACGCACGCTTTTGACTATGGGCCAGGTGTAATTAATATGCAAGAATTTTATTGAATACATTATTTCTTTTTCTTAAAATTTTTAATAAGAACAAAAATCCATTTGTAGACCATTTGAAGAAACAAAATAACCACAAAAAGTTTAAAAAATTCTACTGTTACTACTGAGTATGCATAAAAAATCCACCTTTAAAGCCTTGTAGCACTAAGATACAGTTAAACAATTAATTGAAGAATTAAATATCTTTATTTATAAATGATTCCACAGAGGAACAAAAAAGACATTTTTTTCTGCGGCATAAGTTTTTGGAGTCAATTAAGATACATGGGATAAATAAGTCTTAATCCTATAATTCATAATGTTTTAATTGACTCTGGTTCTCGCGATAAACCACTATTTTAAAAATTAAGGCTGTTTCATAACAGATCTTAACAGAACTCCAGAACAGTTAGTCTGATTTGGTAAAATAAAAAATCCAAAAATCCGTAGCTGAATTACCTCCAAGTTACATCTACATTATTTTTAATTAGCTAAATTGGTTTGGAAATATTCAGAAAGTTCTTCTGAAAAAAACATTTTTTTTATGCAAAATTTCAACTTTTTTGTTATTTCATAATTCATAAAAATCAAAAACGTCAAAATAGCTCTTTTTTGATATTAAGTTATAAACACACATATGTTACGAAGAAAATAAGCCATATTTCATTAAAATCCATCGTTTCCTATAGGATTTTCTTTGGTAATTTATGCTTATTAATTTCAAATCATCGACGTACAAATTATATGGCTAAGAATGATTATTTATGTTACATATGTTATAAAAAAAGCTAAAGTAACAATTTAAGTAATGTGATAAAAAATGTGCTTACAAATGTACTCAGAAATTTAAGAAACATTGACGTAATCATCTAAGAAGCGCAGAAAAGTTTACTTTGTAAAATAAAGAAACTCAAACTGTTGTTTGAAAACAACTGCAACACAAGAAAAGGTAAAGTTTGAAAAGCACTAGTCTGATGGTGAAATAGTTATTAAAAACCTACTTCATAACTTTTTTAAACAACAGTCAGTAACAGCCTGACGGGTATAAATATTTTGCCAGTGTATAAGTTTGACATGCAGTAAAAAATTAACAGAAAATTTTTAAGAAGCACTGTATTTATTAATCAGCTCAAAATTCGACATAAAAATTTGAAAAAAGTTTGAAGAAACATTTTAGGAACCACAGACAAATTGCCAAATTGTTTTAGTAAGATTTAAGTCACAATTAAACAAGAACTGGAAAATTTGCTTAAAAAGCTATTTCAGCTATTTAAATCTAGTTTGCAATGTACTGTAAAGTGACTCAACAGTTTTGATAAAATAAGTGAACCGCTTCAACTATAACAATAATTTATTTGCTTTTATCTCATTCTTCGGCTTAGATCTTATACATATAAGTAACAATATGTTTATACACATACTACTCACTGATAAAAGCAACAAAAAAGACCACATTTTAACAGAGCTAGAGCTTTCAAGAAAATGAAGCCATTTATTTTGAAATGACCTCCATAGACATTGTTCAAGATTTAAAATGCCAACAACAAAAGCTGTGCTGCACTATTTTGGCATCTTTGGTGTATTCTATACTAATAAAATAGCACTAATACAACGAATGCTTGACACATAACAAAAACATAACAATATCCTTCTTGACAAAATTATTCTCTGGTGTATTCTCGCTTAGACGCCACTAAAATATAAATAAAAAAATATTCAAAGCAAAAAATTAAAAAAAAAAATCAACCAGTGGCAGTACCGAGAGTTGCGCTTATATGATGTGGCTTCTTACGCATCGTATACCTTAAACATGGAAGGGGCTTAAAACTCTTACGAGCTCGCGCTCCTGCACAGCTCAAGTTCACATGCAGTGTAAAACAAATTAATTTTTTTTTCATTTATATAAAATAACTTAATTTGCATTAAGTTTGCCGGCTATAAACGATGTGCATCCGCGTCAGGAGACGCGAAACTGAACCAGCAGGTACAGCATAACCGACAGCGGAAGCGGAAATGCTGACATGCAGCATCATGGGACTATGAAAAAAAAACCATCAACAATAAAAAAAGACTTGATAAAAGCTCATTTTATAATGGGTGTGAGTGAGAGTCAGCAGTTTAACAAATGACAGCAACAGCAGAATATACAACAAAAAAACTACCACTACTCTCAGCGAAAAGCGGAGTCAATGAGTCACATTGATGTCGTGCCAGCTTAGAACAACAAACTAAACTCAACAAAATTATAAACCAGCACCAACGACAAAAAGATATCCTAACAGATTTAACAATTTAAAGGCCGTTGCCGACTGCTGCGCTGCTAAACTCTGCTGCATATAAATTATTCGCATAAACAACATTAGATGAAGGATGAAAAGAAACAAAAATAAAATCTCAAAAAAAAAGGAGCTGAGGACTCTGTGTTGTTGTTCATTTGGCTCTCTTTTGAAAATGCAAGCGCATTGTTAGTGTTTGTGTGTGGGTGCCAATGTACTATATAGTTGTTTTTGTATGCGCGGTGTCCATGTGTGTGTGTGTATGTGTGTTGTGTTGCTCCATTTAATAACAGCTTGGCGCTAAAATATTTAATTGTTTTAATGGGTCTAAACGGAAGGATGTGAAAGCGCAAAATTATTAATTATGAAGGATGATGTATAATTTCATTATTATTATGTCCACACGAAGGATTAGGAGACCAAAAGCGGTGGGAAGGGCAAAAACAAAAGAGTGCATTAAAAACTAAGACTTATAAAGCTAAAAAGCTAAAAAGGATATAAGCATAAAATGTGAAAGCACAAAAACTAGTGCACTGCATTATAAAACATGCAAGCCGAACAAATAAAGTTTGTGTACTGGCCTTAAATGGCGAAAATTGCAGTTTGTAGATTTTGTGAGATAGTGACTATTTAAGCCCTTATAATCCAAGCGTATTATAGCAGAAAAATTATATACGAAGCTATTGGTTTATTTTTGAATAAATTCCAAGGCTTTACATGGTTATACTACATGGGCTGCAAGGTCTTCGGCCTGACAAAGAAAAAACAAGTTTTATGACATAACATTTAACAAGCCATGCCTTGGTTCTAACACTTTGTTTTCCCAACAGAAAGCTTTATCAAAACACGATATCTACTTTTTTCTATCGTAAACAATAAACACAGAGGATACGAGTAAAATGTCATGAATATTTGACAGTAATCCAGATATAGTTAAAACTCTATGGAAAACATATGTATTTTTATTTTGTGGTGCCATGTCCACACCGCATCTTTGTTATAATCACCGCAAACAAAAAATGGGCAATGGTTTATGGACATGCACCTAGAATGTCCGAACCCTAAGAAAGGTGACTCTATGCGGAAGTTTTCAAAAAAATAAAGCCTGATATCACCTAAACGATCAGACATGATCGTTTCATGATATCAATAAAATTCACATGTTCAAAAGTTGACGATATTGTCTTCATTTTTTTATTCAAATATTAAAAATGTTTTTAAATTCTTAAATAAATTTTTTTTTTTAAAACGAATATGCCTCATTAATTTGAATAGACTCAAGCCTTGAGCAGCAAAAAATAAAATCCAAATTAATCGGAAGCAAGAAGTAACATTAAATTTTAGTATAAGACCAAGATGTACTAAATTATTCCCAATTTTTTATTTTACTTATAAAAATAAAAGCCAATGCATATTGGCCTTAAAATTAACTTTTTTAGACTTGATAGTTTGCATGTGAATTCATACGTTACCTGCAGAGTAAGAGTAATCAGCAGTAAACCATGATTAGTCTTTATACTAGTTAAAGCAAACTAGTTATCACACGATTAACTTATTTATGACTAGGGCTCGGATTTTGATGACCTAAAAAACTGCAAAAAATGACTTAAGAAATGACAAAAATTATCTTAAAAACTGCAAAAAAATGCAGACCTAAAAACTGACAAAAATTACCTAAAAAACACAAACAATTGCATAAGCAATAAACAAAAAATTTAGCCTTAAAAAGAAAACATTAGGTTAGGTTAGGTTAAACCGGATGGCTCACATAGACCAATTCAGGTCCTTAGTGGTATCGGTAGCGAACAAAAGGAACCTTTGTGCTTATTTAAAAGTCTTTAAAGATTTGCGTTGAGTTTGCAAACCTTAGGAGGGATTCCAGAGACATCCTGGCTACATCTTTAAGCGACGGGAATGTCGATGAGCCTAGCTATTTTAGTCTCGATCTGAGTAGGGCGGGGCATGTGCATAGTAGGTGCTCTAGGGTCTCCACTGTGCCCGGTTCCTTGCATTTCCTGCAGTTGTCAGCTGTGGTGATGCCAAGCTTCCTCGCGTGGGCTGCCGTCATGCAGTGTCCTGCAATCTTGGCTAGGGCGTGCCAAGATGAACAGAGTCCGTTTTTCGCATTGTGTATTGCATATGATTATTGCACATGATGTTGATTTGTTCACAGCCGGCAATAATCCTATAGAGTAGAATACGACGCACTACCGTTACATAGATCCAGTGCATCAGAAAGGGTGAGAGACCCCAAGTCTTGCCTAGAACTTTTTTGGATGTGTATAGTGCAATGATGGATTTTTTCACCCTTTCTTCCACGTTGGTTTTCCATGACAGCTAGCTGTCCAGGACGACTCCTAGATATTTTGTGTGAGTTTTCGGTATGAGACGTATATCGTTCAATTTTGGTGGTATCCACTGTGGTGTCTTATACCTTTTCGTGAACAGAACCAGATCCGTTTTCTCTGCATTAATACTAAGACCGACTGAATCTGACCATCTAAGTACATCTTTGAGTGTGCTCTCCATTATGGAGCTTACTGTTTATAGACATTTCCCTACTATAATAATGCCTATGTCGTCTGCATAGGCAGTTATCCTCGGGGCTCTACCTGCGAACTTTTCGAGTAGTTCATTAACTACAAGATTCCATAGTAGTGGCGAGAGGACCCCTCCCTGGGGTGTCCCACTGCGAGCTTCCCTTACCATGGATTTGGTGCCCCACTCAGCCCGCACCTTTATGCAGCTTAGGAACTTGTCTAACCATGGGTTTATTGCCGGTGGTGCCTCTATTGCACGTAATCCACTAAGGATTGCGGTGGTTGATACATTGTTGAATGCACCTGAGATATCTAGAAACGCTCTGAGTGCGTATTCGTTGTGGTGGAGGGCTTTTTCTATGGTTACTACTAGGAAATGTAGTGCCGTTTCAACCGATTTCCATTTCGTGTATGCGTGCTGGTTGGTTGATAACTGGATTGAATTGTTTCTTAAGCGCAAGTCAATCAGTTTCTCGAGCGTTTTGAGTACAAAGGAGGTCAGACTTAATGGCCTGTAGTCTTTCGGACAGGGATGGCTGCTCTTACCTGCCTTCGGTAAGAATACAACCCTCGCTGTCCTCCAAGCCACAGGTACATAGTTTAGCCTAATGCATCCGTTAAATATATTCTTCAGCCATGGGACGACTCTCGATTCAGCCGTTTGCAACATGGCAGGAATTATACCGTCTGGTCCCGGAGATTTGTATCCCGAGAACGATTTTATAGCCCATATGATTCCGTCCGACGTTATTAAATCGTGTGGAACATAAAACATTACTAAATTAAAATTTATTTTATACTCGCATATCTGGAGTTTTTATCTAACACTTGTTTAATTTTTCTACATACACTTTCGTCAGTTTCACCACGCGCAGAGCTTTTTTTTCATCGACGTCTATAAGCAAAGCTACTCATTTGTCGAGAGGTAATGTTATTGATTGAAGGGACTCTCGTGTTAAAGGAATATGTTTTAAAATTTGCATTTTACATTTTTGAGTAAGAAAAAAAACAAAAAAATTATCTAAAAATTACACTAAAATGACCTAAAAAACCAAAAAATGCTCTAAAATTGAAAATGTCGAAAAATGACAATAAAATAGAGATTTTTTAAAAATCTCTAAAAAATTACCAAAAAATGCCTTAAATCTAGTAAAAATGACCTGAAAACTAAAAACAACGTAACGAAAATGACGTAAAAATGTCCTGAAAACTTTTCATATTTGTAATTTAGGAAACATAAATGGACGTTTTAAATACGCAGGAAATAGCTTAGGAGCAGCAGAAAAAAGATGACATGTCATCGAAATCCTAACCCTGGTTATGACCATAATATGTTAGTTGTAAACTAGTTGTATACTGTTCTGAAAAAGAAAACTGCTATTTCCTATGACATTGCCATGTTAAAAATACTAGTTTGGTATATGAACAAAAAATAGATCTTAAACCAGTACTGATCAGTTTTCAACTAGTTAAAAGACTGTTTAAATACTAGTTGGTTACACTGCAGAGAGACCCTGGTAGAACTAGAGAAGGTAGATGAATTTCGGACTACGTTGACTTTCTCATATCGAAAGCAGTCAATGTCAGCTTTTTGCGAATGAGAACAAAAGGAAGTCAATGGCCGCATTTAGCGGAGTCAACAGTTGGTAACTAACTGCTGTGTTAAAATTCTGTGTTAAAATCATAATTAAACAATTATAAAAATTAAATTAAATAATTTTCAACTTATTTAACAACTACAGATTGAGAGAAAAATATCGCTCACTAAGGTATCGCTACCACAACAGTTCACAACTGCTCACAACAGTTGACTCCGCGGAATGCGGCCAATTTTCGCTTTCTCATCGTTTTCAGATTTTCTATGAGCTGTCAACTTCGTTTTGACAGTTTCGGCAGCCCGTTTATTCTACCATGAGAGAGACAAGATCTTTAAGAAATTAGAAAAATAAAAAAAAGAAAAACGATTATTGTTTTCTAAGAATGGACTCATAAAAACATAATAATGATATTCCGGTTTAAAAAATTTTAATTATTCCTTGGTATTAGCTTTTTTCAACGCATAATATTTCCCGTTCACAAGCGGCATCTCAAAACTCGGATAAGCTTGACCGCTTCCATATCATTTCGTCGCATGAGTCTCGAACCTTATATATATTAAGGCGCCTCAAAAAAAAAAGTGGTCCGGGTCACCTCCTGAAAACAAACTTTGGTTTATTTTATGATGATTCCCAAAATATTGCAACTCTAGCTTTAGCCGTTCGTGAGCTGGAATGGTTTGAAATAACCTCTAAAAATCGCGTTTTTGATTAATACTATTTATACCTCACTACCTTCGGTCAAAAAAATTGTCACAAATAGTGTAAATCGATAAAATACATAGTTTTGTTTTTTTATTTTTTTTTAAATCTGCCCACACACTTAGTTATTGAGTTATTTGCAGTGATTTTTTCAATTTTTTTTAATGCAGTTTTTATAAAAATATATATAACTTCCCCATTTATAGCCTGATTTACCATTCCGTGGTATCATTGGAAAGGTACTGAATGCTGATTTTCATTTCTGTCGTTAATTAACCCTTATAAGCACTTTTATAAAAATGCATTTTTTATCAACATGATAAAAAATTTGTGGTTATTTATTAAGTCGCTAATTAAAAGATAAAAAAAAAACAATTTAGAGTTTTATCAAAGAAATAATTTTTTTTTATTCCAAATCTTTTCATGATTCAATTTTACAGTAACGCTTGCGCGATTGAATCTTGTTTGCAATATGTGCAGGTCTGTTCTTATCAATTACCGAAACGCAGGATTGGCTTACCACATGTACAAAATGTTCCGTATTTTGTGAATGACATGGAAATTCTGAAAATTGTTTGTTAAGAAAAGCATAACAATTATTTTAAAAACTTTTCATTACCAGGAATTTTTACAATTTCATTGGAGCGATTGGATACACTGGCACGGTCCAACGCAGCACTGAATGTTGGTAAGGAAAAACTTTGTACGCTTGGTCCAAGATCTTTAAGATCTTCCTCAGACGATGATGAATATGGATCATCCACATCCATTTCTCTTAGTTGTGGTACAAAAGTGGCTGTTGCAATACTTTCGTTTTCACTTTCGCTTTCGAAGTCCGTAATAGAATCACATGGGATGTGGTTTTCAACGTCATCTAGCGTGAGCAACCTTCGGCTCGACTGATCAAGGTAAAAATTCCAAACATGCAATGGCATTTGTTTTTCACCTGGGCAACTACAAGACACTCTAATTTTTAGAGCACATTTGCAAACAGAAATTGAAAATAGTTCGGCCCACTCGCTTGCATTGTAATGCGATGGATTTTTTGTGATATCCCGATATAAAAGCGTTACATTTTGAAGTTTTTTGCGGATCGCAGTCTTCGATATAACCGGAATTTCTGCTCTTTTCCAAATTTTGCTTAAATCATTTAGCATGTTTTGATGATAATTAGATAGCCCGTAAGACCGATTATTATTTTTTTCGCGCAAAAATAATAAATGTTTTATTACATCACCTTTTGTTGGCAATTGATTTTTATTTAACTCGCGAGAAACGAAAAGCATTTTTTTTATGAATAACTTGAACAATTAAGCGATCACAATTCAAAAACTCACATTTATATAATATAATATAACTCATTTTCAAACCTAAAAGTCATGTAAAAGTCATGAGTGACTACTTATAAGAACTGTGGTAAAATTTACTCTTAGCTGTTTTGTCTAAGTACAATAAAGTATTTTCCTATACTTTATTCCAAAGTCCATTTAAAAAATGCATTCTTTATCTACATGATTTAATTTTATTTCTCTTATATTTGAACAAATTCAGGAATTGAGGCAAAGGCCATCACAAAAAAATAAAAAAAGGGTTAATTAACGACAGAAATGAAAAGCAGCATTCAGTACCTTTCCAATGATACCACGGAATGGTAAATCAGGCTATAAATGGGGAAGTTATATATATTTTTATAAAAACTGCATTAAAAAAAATTGAAAAAATCACTGCAAATAACTCAATAACTAAGTGTGTGGGCAGATTTAAAAAAAAATAAAAAAACAAAACTGAACCAAATATTTTGGGAATCATCATAAAATAAACCAAAGTTTGTTTTCAGGAGGTGACCCGGACAACTTTTTTTTCCTCCATACAAGTTGAGGCGCCTTAATATATATATATATGATATTCATCCACTCTGATCCATTTCACGCCATTACCAAAAACTTACTTTACCATTAATTGTATATTTTTTCCTGTCAATCTAATTCAAATGTACTTGCTAATCGCTTATATTCCTGAAATGGTTAGTCCAATCAGTTACTATGTTGTTACGAAAAACTTTGCTCATAATGCTTCAATATTGCTCAGGTGCATAGATTGTATAATTTTTTTAAATCACTTTTTCTATTCTACCAAAACCCAAATTGCGGGAAATTTGTGGTCTAAGATTTTGGAATATCCTTTTAAGATCAAGTATTGATATTACTTATTGAATTAATATTTTTTTTCTGTCCGGCTCATAAATACGATAAAACTATCAAATAATCATTACTTTGGGAACTTGGATCTACCTCCAATAAACTAAAAAGCAAAAAAAAAAAAAAGAACAAAGGCAATAGCAACAATATCACCAACATAAAAGATTCAACAGCTCCAAACCACCAACAACCACACTGCAAATACCGCTTTTGTAGATAGCCGCAACTGTAGCCTCATCGAACTGCATAATTTGGTGTTTCTTTTCCGACCACGCGAGGGGCTTTTCTATACTCCCCTCAATGTAAGTAGTTGTTATTTTTCCGTATCCGTCAACTCCCCCATCCTCTCCTATAAGTTGCGTCTGTGAGTAGGATGGCACAGTGGGCTAAATTGTGCTGAGGCAAAGGCATCACTTTTGCTGTAGTAATTTTTAAATACTCATGTAGTGTAACCTTTTCTCAGCCGCAAATAATTACCTATTAAAATCTTACATTAGCATTTATTTTTAATCAACAAAATAAGAGTAAAATTTTAACTTTTGTTTTTGATCAAAAAAAAATAAAAGTCAAATTTCAACTTTTGTTTTTGATGGAAAAAAAGACTAACAGCCCTATTCTGGAAACTTGATAAAAGTCAACCAGCATTTTTATTATTTGTTTGTGTTTGTTGTAATTTTTTTATTTAAAATAAAAAACAAATAATAAAAATACTGGTTGACTTTTATCAAGTTTCCAGAATAGGGCTGTAATTTTAGCTGTTTTTTTTATCGAAAATTCAAAGTCAAATTTTAACTTTTATTTTTGATCAAACAAATAAAAGTCATATTTGTACTTTTATTTTTTATCAAAAATTCAAAGTCAAAATTTATTTTATATATATGGAAAAAATAAAGATCAAATTCTAACTAATATCTAATACTTTTGATCGGAAAACTAAAAGTAAAATTTTAACTTTTATTTTTGATCGAAATGAGATCAGTCAAAAAGTAACGATTATTTGTTGACTTGTTTGGAAAAAATCATAACCGTTATGGTCCCTGTTCCCGTAGTCTTGAGTGATTAAGCTATTGTTGCCCCAACCTTGTTTCTGGTTTTTATCAACGACCTTCTGTCGTTGACGCATAACCCAATACATTTGTTTGCAGACAACAGCAGCATTTGTCATTCATATTCATTCAAAAAACGCCCAAGCTCTATTGAGAATCAGAGAGAGAGGCAAAATATGAATGACACACTCCTTAATGATCTACAAAAAATCTCCAAGTGGGGTCTTGCTAATAGAGTAGAGTTCAATGCAAGCAAGACCCAGTGCTGTCTGTTAGCCCCCAAGCGTGTGAATTGTCCCTTAGCTCCTCTTATTATGAATGGTGTAGATCTTGTGGAATCAGCCGCTCTTGATGTTCTGGGCATATCGATCCAATCTGATCTTCGTTGGAATGATCACATTTTCGATGTGTCGAAAGAAGCGGGCAAATGCCTAGGTTTTCTTAAACGGTGCAAGAAATATTTCACTTCAGCTGATCTTCGCATGATCTACACCTCATATATTAGGCCGAAAATGGATTACAATTCGCTTATTTGGGCAGGGTCTTCAAGATCTTATTTAAAGCTTCTGGATAGAATTCAATATCGTGCGATATATTTTATAGGGGATGAAAGTATTTCATCCTCTCTCAACTCTTTTGGGCATTGACGTAATGTTAGTTGCCCAAGCCTTCTGTATAGGTATTACTAATGTTACCAACTATACTTACTTTGTAAGTATCATACTTATTTTCAGCTTCATATACTTACTAAAATTGCATGCTTATAAGTATGTTTACTTTTAAGATTTATACTTATTCATGCTTACTTTCAGCTCTGGTTGAAGTTTTGCTTGCAAAAGCATAAAAAGTTTGGAAATTAGAGTCAACAGCGTTAAAAATACAGACACTGGAGTCAATTTTATTTGTAAAAAATATTATTGAATACAGCTGTATCGAATTTTGCAAATTTTTAAAGACAAGACTTGACATATTAAACAACATTTCAAGCCAAGACAAATACGATTCCAAGCAAAAATAAAACAAATCAGTTAATGTAGCACGTCAATTCAATGACAGTGAGGGCGAATAATGATAACTTTGCTTTGATCTCTGTATACATTTTAGGCTGGGTCGATTTGTTTGGAGGTAAAAAAATTGATGTTGCCTGGGCGATAGGGGCCATAGGGGTGCAATTTATCCTAGCACATCTTCAATTTTGTGAATTTTTTCTTTAGGAATTTTTTTCCAAAAATGTTTGTATATAAACGTGCACAGATAGAACAATAATGATGCCAGATATGAAATCCTCGTACCTGATTCAACCTAAACCCGTCTCACATTTATACGTTTTTAGACAAAAATTGATCGTAAAAAATTCTTAAAGAAAAAAATTCACAAACTTTAAGGTTTTTGACCATCACGTCTGAACCACAAAACCTATCCACCTTATATTCACATGTGTTTGTGTGGTCCTCCGAACTTTGTCTCTTTTTTTAGATCCCCTAGGTGGCGCTGTGGTCGATTTTTATAAGTTTCTAAATGAATTTAAAAAAATTGTATTTATAAAAAAATTGTATTTATAAGCCGATAAAAATCGAACACAGCGCCACCTAGAGGGATCTAAAATGTGAGACCGGTTTTAAGTTAATTTTGGCATAAGTTTTGTTCTAGCTGTGCACGTTTATATACAAAAATTTTTGGAAAAAAAATTCCTAAAGAAAAAATTCACAAAACTGAAGATGTGATAGGGTAAAGTGCACCTCTATTGCCCCCCTTTTTTTAATAACTTTTCATGCCCGATCCGAAAATCGCCCAGGAAACATAGGCTTGCAAATCGACCCAGCCTAATTCATTTGAATCTGATTTTTTTATTTTATTTTTATTTCACTACTTTGAAAGTACGTATTACTTTTAACTTTTTGTTATGCTTTTGTTTGTTTTCAAACTATTTTATATACATGAAATATACCCACCGAACCATATGCGAATATTTTGCGCAAAGTGATAGTTCTGAGTACGTTTTCGGAAAGAATTTTTTTTTTGTAAATTTTTGTTTTTTATTTGTATGATCAATGTTCTTGATAGAGAAGATTAAATTCGTGAAAATTTATTCCATAACAAAATGTTTATTATTAAAAAGTGCATTTCTATAGTTAGTTTTTTACTTCTTTTTCGAAAAAAAGGTTCGTTTTTGAGAGGCAATTCAGTCCGGCAATGAGTTAAAGTTAAAAATTGTTAATGTATGAGTGCCGAAAAATAACTTTTCAATAGTTTTTTTCAACTCGTTTCCGAACAAAAAAATAGACAGTTGATTATTCTTTTATTAACTCACTTCTGAAAAAAAGGTATGCTTTTGAGAGGCATTTTAGTCCGACGAATGAGTCCAAAAAGGTTCATTTATTAGTGTCGAAAATAAATTTTTCTACCCGACAAAATTCACAAATGAATTAAAAAAAAGATAGTTTTGGTTCACTGGGTATATGAACTGCAAACATATAAAATTAATTTTTTTTTATCTGAAGAATTTGGTTTTAGTTAGGTTGCCTACACAAAACTTTTCGACAACAAATATTGTGGGTTCTATTGGTTCTTATATTTACTTATTTTTAAAAATTATACTTACAAATACTTATTTTTCAGTGTTCTAAGTGGCAAATATACATATTTTTTAATATCATGAGTTGGTAGCATTAGGTATTACCATGGGAAGTGTTCAAGGGAGATACATGGCCTGACGTCACCAGCTCATGAGTTTCCTAGGTCCACTCGGGCAGCTATTCAAGCCAACCCCTTTACCATTTCCTCGATGCCCCACAGAACCTCGCATTACCGAGCAAATTTGTTTTTTAGCCGCACGGTAAAGTTGTGGAATAGTCTCCCCGCGAGTGTGTTTCCCGTTAGTTTTGAGCTGTGTAAATTTAAAACAAATCTTCACCGACACTTTTCCATCTATCCACCCTCCAACTAACTATTACCCATCCTCCGAATCAACACAATGTTTACACATTTATAGGGGCATCCCCAGAGCGTTGGTTCAGTCCACAAAAAAAAAATAACCTTAAGAGTGGCCTTGTGAATTCTGACCTTCCACTTTCCGCTATATTTTCAGTCTATTTGTATTTAGTTAATTTTGACATTGTTTGCTGTGGATATTCTGTAATGTAAAGCACATCATCCACCAGTTTAGGTTTCTTTCGGTTGGTTTGCATCGGTTCTACAGAGCTGCATGTTAACCTTTAATTAGGGACGTGAAGTTTTATCTATTTACTATTACTTATTATATTAATTATTATTATTTATTTATTATTTACTTAACAATCTATTGACCGCTCAACCTTGTCTCTTCACGATCGTTTAGCAACTAGAAGTACTGTATTCTGTACTACTTATCCAAGTATGTAGGGGAAAACTGTTCAAAACTCGCTGTTCAAAACTCGCTTGTATCTGAAGAATTGACAATTCTTGACACCAGTGACATTGAGTTAATTTGTGTTGCAGTTAAATTAAATAATAGTATTAATTATGTTACCTTACATTCTTACATTCCTCCTAAATGTGACTTAACAATGTATTTAATGTATTTACACGCCATCGAAAAATTTGTAAAAAAATAAAGACGTTCTTATTGTGCTTGGTGATTTTAACCTACCTTTTGTAACTTGGAGATCGTCTGACGATTCTTCATTCTTACTCCTGTTTCCAATAGTGATTGGATAAATGATTTCTTAGATAAGCTGTCTGATCTGAGTCTTCAACAAGTCAATGATTTTTTAAATATAAACCACAGAAACCCAGACCTTGTATTTGTAGATAGATGCACTACTGTTAATCTCCATTGTTCGAAACCCGTATCTCTTCCAGAAGATGTACATCATCCAACTCTTGAAATAACAGTTTTACTCCCCCACGAAAAAGAAGATATAGTAACTTCTGATGCGCGAAATAAAAAAGTTTATAATTTTAAGAAAACGGACTATGTAAAACTTAATTCCTTACTTTCGCAGACTGATTGGTCTCCAATTTTAACTAGCGGAACATCATATTCATATTATGACGTCGAATCTTCTGTACAGTTTTTCAATGATACTCTGTAAAGGTGTTTCTTATTGTCCGTCCCAAAAAAAAGGTGTTTCTCCAATCCTTTAAATCCACCCTGGCTAACAAATGATCTAAAGGCACTTAAAAATTTAAAAAATCGTTTATTTAAAAAATACAAAATATCTGGTTCTAGTTTAGACTTTGCTTTCTATTCTTCTTGTCGTTATAGATATCAACTATTAAATAAACAATGCTATTCTGCTTATATAATTAACATAAAATCTCAATTTAAAGCTGATCCAAAATTTTTCTATAGTTTTGTTAACTCAAAGCGTAAAGCCTTCAGCTTTCCACCCCTTATGAAATTCAATCAGGAAGAATCATCTTGTGACAATGTGATTTCTAACATGTTTGCAAACTTCTTTAAATCAACTTACTCCGATATATCATTTAATACTAGCACTGTGTATCCTTTTCTTCCGCCAGTTAACTCTTTTGAAACTCCTGTAATAGACCCAAATATTGTCATGTGTTATCTTCAACAAGTTAAATCTTCTTTTACCGGCCCTGATAAAATTCCAAGCTGTATTTTAAAGCAATGTGCTACAAACCTGTGTACTCCTCTAGCCAACATTTTTAATATTTCCTTGCATAGTGGTTATTTTCCTATTATATGGAAGGATTCTTATATTATACCCCTTCATAAATCTGGCTCCAAGATAGATGTTTCTAACTATCGAGGAATTGCAAAATTAAGTGCAATCCCTAAGTTATTTGAGAAAATCATAACTGATCAATTAACCCACTCCGTGTCTTCCACCATTTCTGTCTTTCAACATGGTTTTCTGAAGGGTAAGTCCACTACAACAAACCTCTTAGAGTTTACTACGCGTGTTATAAATGGTTTTACTTTGGGACTGCAGACTGATGTTATTTATGCGGACTTTAGCAAAGCTTTCAACAGTGTTAATCATAATCTTCTTTTGAAAAAACTCCACCTTATTGGGTTTCCTGTCACATTATTAAATTGGATAAATTCGTATTTATCTAGACGTACTCAAAAGGTTTTATACAAGAATTCTCTTTCAAAAAGTATTTCGGTCACTTCTGGCGTTCCTCAGGGCAGTCATCTTGGAGTGGTTTTGTTTTTACTATTCATTAATGATCTTCCTTCGGTAATAAAACACTGTAACGTCTTAATGTACGCTGACGACGAGAATTTTTTTCTTTGTTACAAATCACCCGAAGAACGACATCTTTTACAATCTGATCTAAATAGACTTGTGGACTGGTGTAGCTTAAATATATTAAATCTCAACTTAAAAAAATGTAAACAAATGATATTCTCGCAAAGATCTGCTAGTAACATAAATTACACTATAAATAACACTAACTTAGAAATAGTTTCCAGTTTTCTCGACCTTGGTGTTATTATGGATTCAAAACTTCGCTTCAATCTCCACGTTAATATGGTGATAAATAAGGCAAGAGGAGACCTTGGTTTCATTAAAAGATTGGGCTAAGGAATTCAGTGATCCCTTTACTACTAAATTATTATATACCTCTCTCGTTAGGCCAATTCTTGAGGCCTATAATGTCTACATCGACGCCATAGAATCCGTTCAAAAACAGTTTTTACTTTTTGCTTTACGTCATAGTCGTTGGAACCCCAATATTATGCTTCCATCGTATGAAATACGCCTTAAAATTATTTTACTACCTTCCCTAAGAAGCAGATGAATGATGCTTAATGTCATGTTTCTATATAAATTACTTCGTGGCGAGATTAATTCGGAATATCTCATCTTAGCTCTAAATTTTAACATCCCAAGGAGAGGAACTAGACATTTTCTGTTTTTCAAGTTGAGTCAGTGCAGTTCTAATTACGCTCTTCATGAACCTTTACGATGTATGTGCAGTGATTTCAATGATAACTTCAACATGATTAATTTTTCTAATTCGGTAGAACTCTTAAAACGGAAAATTATATTACATTTAAATAATTAAATCAATTTAACTTCATCCTATTATACCTAACGTAGTTTTATAATAATGTAATATTGGTAATTGAGATTGTTCTGTTTCTCTTTTTTGTCTCGATATTATGTTTTATAAAGTAAGCACCATCAAATATGAATCGTTTTTAAAACTTACTTTTTAATAATTCAATATTTTAATTTTTAATCGAATTGGGATTTACGTGCCTACGTAGTTTCCTGATTTGAAATTAGACTGAACTCACACTATCACCTGGATTGGTGTGCCAGAGTATATCTCTTTTCCACACAAGTTTATGCCTGCGTTGGCCCAAATGCATATCCAACTAATTGAGATTTTGATTTGGCAGATATGAGATTTATCTCATTTCCACGTAGGTCCTTGGGTTGGACAATGGCCGCAAGCCAGTTAAAATGAGTTTAGTGTTTTGGATTGTTTTTGAAATCAGGATTGTTTTTCGGGTACCTTAAATTGATAATAACTATTATTTAATTCGATGTTGCTTATTTATATGGAATCAAGTATACTTAAATACGCGTTTTATATATATTCAATTTTTAAATTCCGCTGAAAAGCCAATTAATGTGCTTAGTGGAAAATCCTAATTGCCAATAGAGGGTATGTTTTAGTACGTAGGTGCATTCTGTCTGTCCCGGCTGATTCGGGCAGATTCAGGCAGAATCGTGCATGCGTATAGGACGGGTATACGTATCTTTGGAAGATTTCATACCTCCGGGCGAATCCAAAAAAAAAAAAACCTTGTGATTCTCGGAAATCGCGAATATAGTTAAAGGGTAATTTGCGTTATGTTCTTCATATCTCAAGTCCAAGGATTGCAAGTTGCACAGTTATCACTCTTTGAGTATGCAAAAGGTAAATTAAATTCTTTTTTAAAAATTTTGTTTTATGCACTTTTCCCTGATTTTGTATTTGTCAGTTCAATTTTTTTCAAACATTTCCAGATATAGACTATGCATCTCGGTCCACATTCAAAACGGGAGAAAGATATAGCTTGTACAAATTTTTATTACGGGAATAACACCCCAATAAGTTATGGCTCCAAAAAGAAATGAAAAAAGGCCCAACAATTTGGGGTATAATTGCATTGCGTAAAAGACCCTAATTGACCCTAATGAAACTATTAATTTATCTTTTCTCAATTACAATTGATAGTATAAATTTTAAATTGGGTGTATTTATTCCAAAATCTGACCATTAAGCTATAAATATTGTACGAGTATCTGTAAGATATTAACAAAAAATTATTTAATCCGAAAGAAACGGATTTGTAAAAAAAAAACGTGGATTTTTATTAGTATCTAGTACTAGTATCATAATTTTTCTAATTTTTTGCGTAGACTGTGAAATAACCACGATAGATATGAATAACCACGTAGATTGGGAAATGACAATAAATGTATCGAGCACTTAGTCAAAAATTGCAATTTCGTTACACTTTGTACTTTGCGATACAGTTATGTCTCTATTAATTCTTAAAATTTACAGTTTATATGAGTCTTAAAAATTCTTGACTTAGGAAATGTAATTACTCCAATCTTGTATATATTACGGCTTTGCAGTAATCTTTGTTTACTATTTATTTTAGATACCAAAACATTTTCAATGCCTTTCCTAGCATTTCAAGAGTTCCAGACTACAAAAACAACATACAGTAGAATGCTGGAACCTTCATGATATTCGTTCTAATTTTATTTACTTAAAAACTTAAGCATGGTTTAGAGCTTTCTCAAAGGGTAGGTTATATCAACTTGTTTTCGTTTATGTTGTTGTTGTTGTTGTTTGTGTTGATGTTGTTGTAGTTTTTGTTCTTTGTGAGCTTGTTTAGGCGTCACGCTAATTAGTGTAAAGCTTTTTCAATGTTGTTCTTTTGTTTGTTTGCGGCTAATTGGCAGCAAATTTTTTATAAAGGTGCTTTTTTAAGTAGGTACATTTGTGTTGTTGCTACGTGATGAGGGTTAATATAATATTTAAAAGTTTTTTGTGCCAATCTCATTTTGTTACGGTGGAAGTAGAGTTGCACGGGCTTAAGAAGACATTCAAAAGATACTAACATGCAGCACAATATCTATGGATATTTTATTTTAAGAATTTTTATTGTAGAAAGCATTGCTGCAATTTTAGAAGGAGCTTAAATATGACTTTTGTTTGCTCAACACATTTTATTTAAATTGAAAATGTTTTCCAAATTTATGCAAATTTACCCTCATTACATATCAGTAGAAAAGCGTTTACCAACATTCTTACATATTTATGCTTTGCGAACAACGCATCCTGCAAACGGTCTTTCCGCTGTTGCAGCTGGCAAAACAATGCTTGCCGCGAGGTTTTGTTAACTTCTCACCAACGAAGTGCAAACATCAGCAACATCAACATTGAAGGCAAACAACCGCCAAGAGCACCAAAGCAGCAGCAGCAGTAGATACAACAACAACTGACACGCAGCACCAAACAAGACAGCTTACACTAACTACGTCGATGACGGCTACGGTAGACCTAATTTCCCTACAAACATGACACAAAACATGCATACCCACACTCACACTCACACACACACACCCGCACACACTTCACTCAGCCACCACCGGAAATACCTTGAAGTCGTTGCCTGCTTAGTTTGTAGTGATTGGAAGCTAAACAAAAAGGTAACAAAACTTGGCATCGACGCGATATATAACGGGTTGTTGTATTAAGTCAGCCAACCGCTTGTTGACTGACGATACGTCAACATTGTACTTGAAAGACTTAAATGAAGTCTGGTTAAAGGTTAAATATAAATGCGGTTAGTAAAACTTTAAGTTTTTGCTCAAAATTAATAAACATCATAGCAAGAGCTTAGATAATTGAGTTGTAAACTTGGCAAAATTGTACACTTAAGTGCAAAAGTATGCACACATAGACGCTTAAGTTAAGCTTTCTATAAATTTTTCGAGCTTGGTCGAGTTAATTGACTTGATTTAGTTATGTTATTTAGTTACTTAAACTATGGAAAATAGATTAACTTTGTTATTTTTGTGCAACAGTTTTCCTAAAGTAAAACGAACTGTTAGGTTTAATTTTTAGTTGAATATTGAATTTAGTAAATTTTAATTGTGATGCAATTTGTTCAATATATGTATGTATGTTGTTACATGCAATAACAACCCAATAAACGCCAAGCTAACAACGATTCGTAAATGAGCTCGTAAACGAATCCGAGATCTCGGACTCGCAATCTTGGACTCGTAAACGAGCTCGAAACGAACACGAGTTTTCGGGTCCATACATTTTTCTAAGTGACTTTTCCTTAGAAAAACTAGAAAAGTTTTTCAGTGAAAAAATAAACATTAAAATTAACACTAAATAAAATAATACTTGATATCACATTCGAGCTATTCGATATCACAAATTTACGTCAAATTCAAATTCAGTCAAATGAATATAAAATTAAATCAATGAAACTGCATGTATACATTGAGGTCGAATATTGAATTCCGGCGCTGTGCGACCCCTAACTCCAAAACTATTAGATATCACAAAGATGGGTTGTGTGGGAGGTGGCACTCCCTTTTGCCCTACACCCATAAAATGTAAGCAATGACATTGCATGTATAAATTTAGGTCGAATACCGAATTCTTACGCTATCAACCTATAACTTCAAAGCATTTCGATATCTCAAATTTGGGTTGTAAGGGAGGTTTCACACCCCACTATTCAACGCCAATAAAATAAAATCATTAAAACTGCATGTGTAAATTGAGGTAAGAAACTGAGTTTCAAAGCTGTGCGACCTATAACTTCAAAGTTATTCGATATCGCAAATTTCGGTTATATGGGAGGTGCCACTCCCAATTTTTCAACTCCCATAAAATTTCATCACTGAAACGGCAAGTGTAAATTGTGTTCGAATACCGAATTTCTAAGATGTGCGACCCATAACTCTAAAGCTATTTAATATCACAAATTTTGTATATATATGTGGGCGGTAAAAGGGGGTTTGGCATTTTTATCTTTAACCATCTCGTACTCAAAGCAAATCCATTTACAAAATTTGAGCTCAATCGGACTAATAGTTTTGAAGTATATTGATATTTTCTTAAAAGTAGGCGTAGATAAAGTGTGACCACGCCCATTTTTATTAAAGTTACCGTCTCTTGGAGCACCTACACAGCACGTTTCACATAAAAATGTGAAGAACTCCGGAATTGCCATTATTTCGAAAAAGTGGGCGTGTATATATTGCGACCACGCCCATTTTTTGTAAAGTTACCGACAGTAACCATCTGATTAAAATTACCAAATTTTAGTTTACGACCAAAATAGTCTGATACATAACCTTTTTTTATGGGTAGTAGCGCAAAATTGGCTTGTATGGAAGGTACCACGCCCCTTTGTCCAATCAACACCGAACAACACAGGAACACTCACAAGATGTGGCTTAATTTTGCCTGAAAATTTTAAAAGATCGGTTCAGCAGTTTTTGAGTCTATACGTGATATAAAAACACCCATACATCCATTTTTATATATTTTATATATATTATTCCACGCCAAATCGAACGGTTTTAAAAATTTTTATTTTTGATTCCCGCCATTTTTTTTTAAATTTTTAAGTACTCATCAAAAAACCCTTCTTCCTAAATTTTGGGATTGATCATCCGTTTCGAAGATATTGCTGGTTTTTTGCCCGCGACTTTTAAATTAAAATTATGATTTTTTTCTTCATAATAATGTAATAAAATAAAAATTTTTTTTATTTAATTTTCTGAAATCGAAAAAATTGTAGTTATCAAAGGCTCACGACCAGACCGGTCTTAAAAGTTGTGGAATTAGTAGTAGTTTGCTGCAAAAAATTTTGAAGAAAATCACAATTTAAATAATTTTTTAGAGTTTTTTTTCGAAAATTAAATTGAAAAACTAAACTTTTATGCTAAATGATAATTTTAATTTTAATGAGTTTTAAAAAAGTTGCGGTCAAAAAAACACAAAAAGAGCAGTTTTTTTGAAAATTCGATATTTTTGGAAGTGATGATCAATCCCAAAATTTAGGAGGAAAGGTTTTTCGATGAGTACTTAAAGATTTCAAAAAATGGCGGAAATCAAAAATTAAAATTTTAAAACCGTCCGATTTAGCGTGGAATGCCCTATATATAGATAGACTTCGCAGTTTTTCGTTACTACTCGTAGCTTTCAAAAATAAAGTTGAGTCTGATACTCGGTACTTTTGTGCCTGAGTAGCTTGGTACGGGCACAAATTGTTTCTTGGGCTGGTTAACAAAATATTTTGAATTTAAGTTAAATGTTTTATAGTCAAAAAGATTAGACACTTTCTATCTGCCCTTAACATAACTATCCTGACGAATTCTTAAGACCTCCAGATTATAAACGACGAGGGTTTAGAAAAACATCTATAGTTGTTGATATCATTCTTGCAACCATTGCTGACATCATATCTCAAAATGCAAATGATTTCGTTGAAAGGATAACTGCACACATAATTCCTCTTTGGTTGAGCAGAAGTTTTGGCTAAAACCTTGTCAAAGTAAGTAGACTGCAAAAAAAAAGTATGCAGAAATCGTTCTTAAGGGTCGGTCTAACTTTTAAAACCTCCAACGTTGGAGTCTTATTTTGTATTCAGTTAATTATGCTACTTGACTGTTGCCTTTAGGAGTTGAGGAAATTTCCACAAAATATCTAGATATATCGGACATTGTCTCCATGGTTACCCGAAAAGGTGGTAATGAACCTGGAAGTGATAAATTAATTGATATTGCAATAAGCACCATGGTTTTTAGCTGAAAAGACTATCAGTATTGTAATTTAAATTATGTGCAAACATTTTAAACTAAGTAAAAACATTATGTTAAATACATTATATCAATCAATTAATACAAAAACCTTAAATAGAAACATGGCCTGACCGAATTATAGCAGAATTTTTAATAGGATATTGTTTTCTATTTTCAATAAATTGCCTAAAATAGAACGCTAAATGGGAACGCTGTTCACTTTTCGTTTTAATATCCTGCTAATATTAATTAAGTTCTCTGAGCATATATTATTCACTGTACAAATTTTATTTTCAGTCGTTTTTTTCAATGACGTTCAATAGTTTTTTTTTAAAAATATTAACATAAAAGTTTCGATCAAAAACTTTTCGTCACAAGTGTAATAGCAGAATGTAAGGTGAGGAAAGTTCTCGTCAGCAGTTCTAAAGAGTCAATAATTGAGCGCCAACAAAAGTTTTTCTTCAATAGTTTTATTTCCTTTTGCATATTGCAGTTGATTAATTATGCGCCACATTGCGGGCAGCATCATTTGGCCTCAAGAAGTTTAACAGAATTATTAATTCTTTTATGTCCTTGGAGAAATTTCGCAAGAACTTAATTGTCTTGTGATGAACTTAATAATATTGTCCTTTTACTGGTAGGCAAACGTTGATAGGCTAAGTGACTGTGTTGAGCACTAATTTGTGAGATCAAAATAATTCTGACTGCTGCTACTGGTTCATGAATCAAAAAGTTCTTGCAGTATGAATTCTCATTTCAAAACATTTTAATGCGGATTTACATAGACGAGTCAAAGCTGTAAGGATGAGGGCGCAAAGGAAGTTACAAATGTATAGAAAATAAACAAAATACTGTAGTAGGTGCAGATGAAGATATTTGCTTAGAGTGTTTGAAGTGTACTAAGTAAATTAAATGCACGATTTAAAATAACTACTTGCGAATTATAACCAGTTTAAGTTTTTAAAGCCAAAACTTATAATAAAAGCTGAAAACAAAAGTTTTCATAACAATTTTTACAAAATTTACACTTTAACTGGATATCAATAAGTAAACGCCAAACAAATGAACATCATCATAAAAATAAATCCGTTAAATATTTTATCAATTATATGGGTCCATCAATTAAGCAAGCATGCACTACAGCGCTTTGCACATCGATGGCTTAAAAGGAAAAACTTCTTAAGCGTTACTAACGGGCTTTAATTGACATATTTTTCCCGCGCTTAGCGCAAAATGGTGCACTAAATTATTTAATGTGATTACTTTCAGCGTCATAAAATTCAGCAAATGCTGTCAAAATTATACACTTTCGCTGTCGTTGCCGCTGTCGGTGTCACTTAAAACGTGTCACAGTACAAACACTTGTAGCAGCACCAGACACTCCGAACTAAAACGTGAACTCGCGCTGAGAAGTTGAAACAGCACCAGAGCCAGCATCAGTTCTGCCATCTGTATATCAGCAATATAACAGCAAGCAGCTGTTGAAACGTCGTTATCATCATCATCATCGCCATCGCCATCACCATCGCCATCTTCATCATCATTTATTTTAAAATGCAATTACTTATTACAGTTATGAATGTAAATGGCTTAAATGCGCAACGATGACTGCCTGAATTAACAACATATTTAAACGCCTTGCCATTCGACGGGTTCGCCCAGCCCTGTTTTTATGACTTAATCAGTTCTCATCGTTAACGCAATGAAGCGTTCGTAGCTTGCTACCGAAGCGATAAAAAAAAATATTTAACGATGTGATTATTGGAGCGTAGGAATGAGTAATGAATGAGTGGTAATGTATTGTTTAATGGAATGCTGAAAAAGAATGGAATTATGTTTTCTTTTCAGCAGTTGATGAAATGAAAGTTATTTAAAATAGTTTAATCCTAGAGAGGTATTCTACGTCGATTCGACGTAGACTGCGTACATACCCAGTGAACCAAAACTATTTTTTTTTTAAATAATTTATACCTTTTCGAGTAGAAATGCTTCTTTTCGGCACTCATAAATGAACCCTTTTGAACTCATTCGCCGTACTGAATCGCCTCTCAAAAACGAACTTATTTTGTTCGAAAACGAGTTCAAAAAGGAAAGGAAGGAGTTCATTATTGCATAACGATTTTATGATTAAAAAGAAATGAAAAGCAGGGACCGTAACGGTTATGATTTTTTCCAAAAAGTCAACAAATAATCGTAATGTTTTGACCGATTTTATTTCAATCAAAAATATAGGTAAACATTTGACTTTTATTTTTTTGATCAAAAAATAAAAGTTAAAATTTGACTAAAATATTTTTGATAAAAAATATAAGTTAAAATTTGAATTTTATTTTTTCGATCAAATATAACTGTTAAGACTTGACTTTTATTTTTCGATAAAAAATAACAGTTAAAATTTGACTTTGATTTTTTGGATCAATAATAAAAGTTAAAATTTTACTCTTATTTTTTCGATATAAAAAAACAATATACTGCTAAATGACTGTTCTATTGAAATAAGAAATAATTTTTATTTGTGATTACTAATAAAAATTTAATATAATTATTATTTAATTAATTATTCATTAATTAAAATTTATTATTAATTAATTATAACTATATGTATAGTTAAATTTATCATATAATTTAATATTTATTATTTTTGTATACCTATTCATAACATTTTTGCAAAGAGAAAAAAAAAACAAAACTATCGATCTTCATATCGTTGCACGTCGTTATTTAAATGACATCGCTTATTTGCTTATCATTGCACATTGTGTTTTCATTCATTTTGCAAAAGACTGAGACAGTGGCTACAAGCAGATAATATAAGAATTAAAGTATGACTTTTACTTTTAATCGAAAAAAGAAAAGTCAAATTTTAACTTTTATATTTGATCAATAAAAATAAAAGTCAAATTTTTTACTTTAATTTTTGATTGAAATAAAAATTGATCAAGAATAACGAAAAAAATCAGAAAAATCAAAATCAATAAAGATTACACGGCACAACACGAAAAAACCCCGCCCACTTTGTTATCGATTTTTTATTTTTCGTGTACGCTTATCACGAATATGTAATTATTGGTCCCTACAGGACTTTGAAATTTGAAAGGATAACTATCTTTGAATAATTGTTATCTTATAATTGTTAATTGTTTAGTATAGAAGTTTATGTCCTGTCATATCAAATTTGGTATCAAATTAAAGAGAATAAAGTAAAAAAAGTTAAAAAAATATTAATTGAAAAATGTCCTTTATATTCTAAAACCATTTATATCCTTGAAGTTTTTCGTCCAATTAAAACAAAAAAATGCTAGTTGATATACCCGGTGTTACTCGAGATCATTTATGTAAACATTTTAATATAACTTCTGGATTAAATTTTTTTAAATTTTGTATTAATGAAAAGCACGTTGAATTTTATGTTTAAGCTACCGTTAGAAAGCAATTGAACGAACTTTAATTCAAAAAAGTTTTGGAAAATTTTTGTTGTTGGTGGTTTCATCTTTTACGGTGAGCTAATTTAATTTAAAGAAGGGTACGAAAAACATTTTTAAAAATTAAAAATTATTTAAATATTAACTTAATCTTAATGCTAGAAAAATTACCTTTTCAACAATATAAAAATTATGGTGGGTTTCAATGCGTCCTTGAGATATGGACATTTTAACATCCACACAAAAATTTATATTAAAAAATGTATTGAACTTTTTAACAAAAAATTTTTAGTGAAATAAATTAAAAACAGCGGAGATATTGACATTAGAATTAAGTACTTTGATGTTCAAAAAATTTTTTCTCATTCTTAGCTATAAATGTTTTATGAAAAATTCGTTGTACTAAATATACATTGTAAATACTAACATTTACTAACATACAAATATACAAATATACAAATAATAAATATACAAATTGTACCTAATATATATATATATTAGGGCGGGTCGATTTATTTTTCGACAATTTTCCTATGATTTCCGTATTCTATGGGTTATTCCATGAAAATTTGCCAAAGGAACCATACCTCTATCATTTAAATCGAGTCCCCTACTTTTTGTTGGTAGATTTTTTCCCACGTATGAAATGACGTTCGTATGAAATATTACCGTTCATTACGTTCGTATGAAAAGTTACGGGCATTTTTGTCCAAATTTTGGAGCATTTTTCCTTTTTTTTTATGATTTTGTTCAAGATTTTGTCTTTTACTACACTCAAATTGAATATTTTTTTTTTATAATAGGTTGATAGATACTTTATTATCTCTTAATTTGAATTTTTGTAGAAAAAAAAAATAAAAAAGGAAAAAAAATCAAAAAGTTGGTTTTATGTGTTATTTTGCTTTAGCAATATTGCATGAATTAATCAACCGAATTCGATAAATTTGGGCTTAAACTCTTCGTTTTGAATTGTAAATTGAATTAAATAATGGATTGAGCCTAAAAAATGGCCATGAAAGTAATATTCTTCGACAAAATCATGAAAAAAATGGAAAAATGGTCCAAAATTTGGACAAAAACGTAACTTTTGAACCGTTGGACCAATGTTGGAGATTTTTTTTTGTAAATTGATCAAAATGAGCTCACCTTTTCATTGCGCCTACTGGCGATTAAACCCGATCGATAGTTTTTGAGTTATGGATGTGAACGTGTAGGTAATATTTCATACGAACGTCAATTTGGGAAAAAATCTACCAACAAAAAGTAGGGGACTCGATTTTAACGATAGAGGTATGGTTCCTTCGGCAAATTTTCATGGAATAACCCATAGAATACGGAAATCATAGGGAAATTGGTGAATTTTTTCACTCCCTACAAATCGACCCGCCCTAATATATATATATTTGGTGCACAACAAACTTTTAATTTTGATTTATAATTTTTATTTTTTTAATATATTTTTTATAACTGTTTATTTGAAAATATTTTATTCAACTGAAATTTTCAAATGAAAATTTCTGATTGATACAAATATGAATATTTATACAAATGTTTTTATAATAACTAGTATTTATAACAAAGTGTAAATAAATTAACATAAGAATAATATAAATGTTAAGTTGAGGTAAGTAAGATGTAAATTAATAATCAACAATAGTTAAGTACAATGTAAGTTAAGAATCAACGAGAAGGTAAGTAAAATGTAAGTTGAAAATCAATGTAACAGAAGATAAGTAAAATAGAAGTTAGGAATTCAACTAATGTGGTGATGCAACTTAAAGTTATTGAGTAACCACATATATATATATATATAGTTAGCTTCGCATTTGCAAGCAAAGCAAAAACAACAAATGATCCAGTGAGTGAGCTAGACATTTAAATTGATCCAATTCTATGTTTTTAAGTGTTAAGGGCGCAATTGTAAGAGTAGATAATATTTAGCCGTACTGTATTATTTGACATTTTAAAAGTTTGGTAGCAATAGCATTTTCGCAACAAATTTCGCAAAACTTATCTGCCAACTGCATAAGAACATCAGATGTTCATCTGTAAGCAGAAAATAGCGCCATCTATCTGTAAGTAGAAAACATAGCAACAATTGGTCTGAAGCATTTTTTGCACACAAGAAACGCAGCTATCGAGCCAGCCAAACGTGTGAGGTTAAATTTGAAGAAACTTGTGATATACATTATTCGGCTATTCACTGCAAGGTACATATTTTGTACCTACAGTACTTACAAATGCGGCGCCACCTATCTGTAAATATAAAAAACAGATCAAAACCAATTAAATAATTGTGCAAAACAGATGCGCATATGTTTTATTATATCGCCATATACCTGAAACTGATTACATGAAAATATTAACTTTTACAGCATTCTATTCACGATCATCTTTTCGATGAAATGGTGATATAAATACAACATTTAAAGTACCATTGCTAAATAACTGAGTGACAACGGTGACACAATAGTGAGAAGAAATAGAGCCATCACAACAAAACAAATTTAACAGGAGGGGGAGGCAAAAAACTAAGTAGATTACTATAAGCAAGATTTTATATAAACCAAAATGTTTGTTATTACTCCAGACACACAACTGCATTCTTAAAGATAAATGGGGACGTTCAAATTATATAGAAAATTTTAAAACAAAATTCAGTTTTATGTATAGTCTGGTATGAAAAAATAGATTTTCAGCCATAACTTTTGATTGGCAAGAGATATTTTTTTATTTTTTTCGCATAAATTATTTTTGTGACTTAACTTTTTTGCAAAAAATATAAAAACAACATTTTGGAAAAAATTAATTTCGCGAATAAATCAAAGGAATATCATTGTTGTTTTGATGCAAAAAACAGAAAAATAATTTTTGCGCCTAGCTGGAAGAATTTTTGCAAATAAATGCTATGTCATATGAAAGGTAGCCAGATGTGCAATTTTTTTATTTAATTTTTACAACAAAAAAATATTTTAAGGTAAAAAGTCAACATTTTGCATCTTTTTTGACATAATCATAAAACATATATACACTGACTTAACGTTACAGTTCAACCTTTTTTTTTTGTAAAGTGCTTTTATAGAACATTTGTATAAAAAAAGTTTGAATGAAATCTATTAATGGACAGCGGAGACATTTGCATCGAAAGACCAAACTTTGATTTTCATGTCGGGTTTTTCTCATTCTTAGGTAGCGATGTTTTATGAAAAAGTCATTGTACTTAAAATTTCTACAATTTTGAATATATGTGAGTGTTTTTGATGTCAAAATAACAAAACGTTTTTAAAATTAAATACCCAAAAAACTCCGATACTAAAAAGTATTATAATAACAAAATTACCGTTAGTTTAAAAATTTAGGAGGGGGCGTGGCAAAAACTAAGTAAGTAACATTTTAAGTTAGGATACACTTAATATGTTTACCTAGTTTGAGCGAAATCCGTTGAGCCGTTTTTATTTGTATAGTATAAGGGTCAAACAAACAAACAAACAGAATTTGAGTTTTATTACTATAGAAAGTTCAGCAAAATTTCATTAAAATCGCTTCATTGGTTTTTTAAAAATCAATTTTTAAAGTATTTAGAAATCAGCAATTGTGCAACATGTCGTATGAGTTACTTTATATGAATTGAATTTCGTTGTAAATAGGTTTAAGACCGAGTAAAATAAACTTTAACACGAAATAAAAGTAAACTTTAAATTTGCCGAATTTAAATTTTTGTCAACATTGTATTAGGTTTATTAAATTTTCTTTATTATAATATTTATTATATATACCGACTTATGTACAGTAGCGTGCAACTAATTAGCATCTCACTAAAACTCAAATGTGGTCATTCCTATATGAACTTTTAACGCTGGTTCCAAGTCTGTACTCAGTTTTTTTGCTATATGGTAAAATTTTGAAGATAAAGGGTGTTTTAGGCGTTTTTGACCATTCTCAGTTTTTTTTTTTTTTATTTAAAATCTAAACAACACACCACGAAATATTATAGTTATGATAAGACATAAATTTTTATACTAAACAATTATTCAAAGATAGTTATCAAAATGTAAAGAACCGATAACAAAGTGGGCGGGTGTTTTCAAAAGGTGAAAACTGTTGTACAGTGTTATTATTCCTTAGCTAACAAGCATCACATTGCTATATTCAAATAGCGAATAGACTTACTGCATTATTCTGTATCACGAACAAGCACACCAACGATGAGAAAGGCACGAGAAACAATACATTTTTCCATACAAAATTGTATTGCTTCTCGTGTCTTTCTCATCGTTGGTGTGCTTGTTCGTGATACAGAATAATGCAGTTACTCTTTCATTTGACTTTTTTAATAGAAATTTAGGTAATAACTGTTATTTTCGGTCCCTGATTAAAACTAATGTTAAAATATTAATTGAGTTTTGTTTGGACAAAGTATTAATATATTCAAGGCCGTCACCAGCGAAATATTGCTGGCAGAACTAAATTGATTCGAAATTAGAAGACAATAAAATAGAATAAAAACAAAAACTTCATGGGGGCATTGAACCATATTTTTTATTTTTTTTTTAATCAATTTAATGAACTCAGTCCTATCAAGATGAAGTCTAGATCTGCGTGTTCAAAAACATATTTTAAAAATCTTCTACCAGAAAACGTAAGCAAAAAGAAGGCGAAAATGTCATGCATTTTTTTTTTAACTCATTTAAGAAAGTTAAAAGTAACATTTATTATTCTTTTCTGAACTTATTTATGAATAAAAAAGTTTATTAGTAATTGATTCCTACTTAAATGATAAAAGAAAGTTTCTGTTTCTGCTCAAAATAAGTTTCTTAATAATTTTGCAAAAGAATTAAATTTTTTTTTTTGGTAAATATTGACGAGTTTTATCTTTTCTAGCAAGAACATTGATTATTATAAATTAAAAAAAAAAAAAAATTAAAAAAATGTCTACCCGAAAACAACTCAAAACTATCACTTTACGGAAAACCTTCGCATATGGATCAGTGGGTACATTTAATTTTCTCATTTCTGTCTCTTCGTACTGCTATTTCTTTTCTCACAGTCTTAGTCGTCTTGCTTGTGTTCACAGTTTGCTTAGCTTGGCGCAAAGCATGTGTTTTTTTAATGACAAAACTGAAAACACACTACGTAGCTGCGACGTAGATTACCTTTTAAGTGAATGTTTATGTTTAGTGATTATTGGGCCTTAGAAATAAACATTTTAAACATATGCTGTCAAAAGCTTACACTAAATTTAGATTCGACTTTCAAATGTTTATTACTAAGCAGGAAAGGTCCCTAAGAATAACTCTCCAATTTCAATGAGCGTTGCATATGTTATAGAAGACAAAATTTTAGGGTTTACGTATTTTTTTGTATCTGCTAAGTTCAAGGTTAAGGCTTTCAAAATATCGTTCAAGAATTTGCAAAAATTAGGTTTTTTCGCAATAACTTTAATTTCACACATTAAAACATACACAAATTAGGCATCAAATGAAAGGTACTAAAATTTCACATCGTTTGGTATATATTATAAAAAATTTTTTGTTGCTATTTTTTATTGCTGTTGATTTTAACTAAAACATCAAATATAGCTGCACTGAGAAAACAAAAAAGCAAAAACGCACATTTTAAAAACGTTTAGTAAAATTAATATATTTAAAAATATTTTGCGCCATACAAAAATAATAACGCACATTTTTAAATAAAAAAGTAAAACGAAATGTTTTTAAAACAACCAAGAATATTTTATTACGATAAATTAGGATAAAATTAATATTTTTAAAAAATTTTACGCCATACAAAAATAAAAATGCACATTTTTAAATATAAAAGTTGAACGAAACGTTTTTAAAACAACTACGAATGTTTAACTATAATATATTCGGTTAAAATTAATATTTCTAAAAATATTTTACGCCATACAAAAATGAAAACACACATTTTTAAATAGAAAAGTGAAACGAAACGTTTTTAAAACAACTACGAACGTTTTACCATGACATAGTAAAATTCACATACTTTGTTTCAAAACACTTGTTAATATCGAATTGTTTGTTATATATGTTTCATTGACTTATGTGTTTGATATTTGTTCAGAAAATAAAATATTTTTCATTCTCGACTTCATCACTCTGCAGTTTGTCTGCAAGAAAGTAATGAAAGAGTTTAAGTTGGAGCATTTGCTGCCAAAACTAAAAGCTGTCAAAACATTTAAATAAAATGAATAATATCTGACAGAATTCTAATTTTATAGACGTTGGGATACAGTATAATTTTTTAAAAAATTTTAACGAGATGAACATAGCTGATGATAAAATAAGTAAAATAAAACTGTAATTTTGAAAACCAATAAAGCTTTTTTTTTAATTAATAGAGGAAATGCGGATTTCTGTAAATTTTTTGAATTAATGGTAAATAATGAACATTTTCGTTTTTTAAATATAAATAATTGTTGTACCATTGCATTTTAAAATGTTTCTTATTGCAAATCGAAAGAGCATTTTAGAATCTAATTTTAAAGTTTTCGTTTTTAAAATGAAAATTAACATTTTACATTTGAGAATATTTATTATTAAAAATCAAACGAACATTTTAGAATCTCGTTTTAAAATATTCATTTTTAAAATGAAAATAAACGTTTTACTACAGCATTTTAAAATATCCATTGTTAAAAATCAAACCAACATTTTAGAATCTCATTTTAAAATGTAAGTTTTTAAAATGAAAATAAACGTTTTACTATTTCATATTAAAATTTTCGTCTTTAAAATTAAAATAAACGTTAGAAGTGCAAAATCTGGGTTAAACGTTTTTAAAAGTAGCTCGTTTCTGCCACTTTTGATAATTTTGTTTTCTCTGTGTACATTTAAAACATAACATATTCATATTATTCATCAAATATAATAAAAAGAAAAATCTTAATACACAAAACACTAATACACAAATTACACTCGTATACAAATTATTTGTTCCCTAATTTCAAAATCCAGAATCCTTTTAATAGTACAATCCTTAGTAAAATATGAGCAAATTGCTATAAATTTAGTCTCAATATTTCACACACAGATAAGAAAAATAGAACAAAATCAGAAACGGCTGAATGTCACTGAATTTGTTGCTAATACAAATGTAATAGATCCTAATATGATTTTGTTACCACTCATTCATTTTTCATTCCTTTTCTTCTGCTCCTTAGTGTTCTTTCGCACAAAACAAAAACAAAAGAAACAGGTAGATACTTATGATACACTCACACAACTCATAAGTACAGCACAGTTATAAGCATATGTTGCAAATGGCCTAAATATGCGGCCATTTCCACACAATATAAAAAGAAGTAGCAAAAGGCGACAGACATGGCATCATCTACATAAAAACACACACACTCACACACTCAGATGAGCACACTCAGATGAACACTGACGCTACAACGACAGAAAAATATTCAGCCTGCGTCTGTGTCTGAGATAAGGTTATAATTTATATGAACTCTACGAGGTCATTAATTTAAAGCTTATTCAGTTGTTGAAGATTTATTAAATTAACTCAAGAAGTGGTGGTCGTGGCTTCTGTGTAAGTGCCTGTGTGTTTGCTTGCTTTTTTTTCCTTCTTGATTTCTTCAAATGATTGTTCGTAAACATACATACTTCTAGTTGTTGGTGTGGCTGTAAACGTGAAAAATAAAGCATTGGAACGAACCAACCAAGCATACCAACGAATGCTAGCAACATCTTCTTCACTCTTTCGCTAAAAAAAGAAAAGCAAACCCAAAAAAATTAAGCAAAATTCTTACTATTTCTTGCTACCTACTCTTTCGTGGTGAGAAAACTTTTAGACGCTTAGCTTTAATTTGTGTAAATGTTTGCGTGCGTGCCAAGTTCTTGGTTTGGCTTTCAAATGTCAATTAGAACACTGCCTTGATTACGTTTCTGTGGCAGATATGCACGAAGGATACGTACGAAAGACAGTATGGAGCATCACGAACGCATTAAGTAATCAGATGGAAAAAAAGTTCTTGAAACTAAAATTTAGTTTTCGGTCAACTAAGATATCAAATAGAGATAAAAAATATCTTAGATTGTCAGATTGATACTAAAAACGTTTATCTGAATTGTTTTCGATCCAAATCTGATTGAATTCTGATATGAATTAAAAATATGATTTATGAGCTTGGTTGATATATATTTTTATAAAAATATATATTTTTGTGGTTACATCTAAAACAAATTGTCTTACATTTTTGAAGTTATGTTATATTTGTGTCTATAGAATCAAAGCGTTTTTATTCCACTTTTTTTTAAAAAAAATATAGCAGTATCGAAGTGAAAACCAATATATAAAATACTAGTATTCCGGGCAGACATTTTCCTGTCACGGACATCCTTACTGCTATATACGAATTTTCATGCTAATCGGAAAAATTTAGCCTAACTTGCCTAACACAAAAAAACGGCAGAGTTCGCTCTGAGATCAGAAAACACCCGCATGTAAGTGGGGAGGCCTCCAATCATTGTTGCCACTTTCTGTGTAATTACACAAAGCGTATGTAATTTCGAAAAGATTGTACTGTAGATGTACTGTGATCATTTTGTGTAATTTTGTAGTTGACAGTTTTTGAAGATCCTTCTAAAAAAACGAGAAAAAAGCTTGAACATTTGAAGACATGAGTGGATGAAGGCGATATGTCGCATTTTCGGGTTTTCGGTGTTATACGCATGGATGAAGGTATTATGTGCATATAAACCATTTTAAAACTTAAAGCATCCATGTTTTTGGCTATTTTAGAAATTAGCTACTTCACAAAGTTTTATTTAGTAAAGATTTCAGTACAAATGTGAAAGTTTGAACTCAATTTTCTCGAAACTAGATGATTTCTTTCTTCACTTTCTTCCACTCATGTCTTCATTTATATGATATAGTAACGAAAATTTATTTACAGTTTATGTCATATTTCCTAAGCATTATAACATATTTTAACATTATTTTTCAAAAATATCCATATTAGATATTTGAAATAAAATATTCTTTGAAGAGAATAACGATGTTTATCTCAGTATTTTTGATCATTAAGTCATTAGATTTAGATTTAGAATCCTGTGTTGAATCTTATAGGAAACAGTTTTTAGTCTAAAAAATCCTTTTGGAGAGGAACTTTTTCCTAATCTTGGGTCGTCGTAAGATTCTTTTTAATACATCCATTTTCTAATGTTTCAGTAAATATTTAGTATATTAAAGAATTGAAATACTGACTTGAATAGAAAGATTGAAGAAATAGGCTAAACACTTATGCAATAACTACCTTAATTTTTGTCAAGAATGGAATGAATAGCAGTGGAGGAGAATTTTTTGAGTCCGAGGCTGATGTGTATAAATAAAATTGTAAATAATGTAAAACATCTTTTGTATATGTAATTCGAGATATTTTTATAAGTATACTTGAAATATTTTATGTAATTTAAAATTTTTTTATTGTTCAATAAAATAAATTATTTTTTTATCGCTTTTCCAATATTTTTTATAAGAAAATAAAAAAAAAAATTAAGAGAATAAAATAAAAAATTTGTGTAATTTGATCAGAATTGTGCAATTTTCGGGAAGCTTTGTGCAGTTTTGAAAAATTTTGTGGCAACACTGCCTCCAATACAACCTTGTGTTGCATATGGCTCCTGAATCTGTGTAAAATTAACACCATTTCCTAATAATAACTGTCCAAGGTCACACATGACTGCATATGCTTCCTGACAATTCAATTGCATAATTTTTATGCTCATTAATGTCTAGAACTCTGACGCTTAACTATGCTTCTATACAATAAATTGGACAATCAATCGGTAACACTAAATTCGTCAATGGCAATCCCCTCAAAGAGCAATTTCGGCAAAGTAATGAATTTTTGCATTTAGCCTCACCATGTTACTTCAAGAGTACTTTACCTTTGATTTTGCATCAGCTGTCTTGCTCCGTAACCAAGGATCATGTTTCAACTGGCTTTGCTTGCTGAGCAGCTGGCAAGGACACAGGTAGAACAGCTAGTGCCACCGGAAGAGCTGTCGCCAATGCGCTACTCTGAATGCCTACAACAGGACGCGAACTATATTTCATTGTCTGAAGGAGCTCCATACGTTCATACAGGCGCTCATTTTCGAGAGTGACCTCTGAGATCATTTCTTCATAGTGGCTAGTAACACCAGTAAACGTCTGCACTCAGGGAAAAAACTCTTACCTGTTCCAGGTTATTTTTGCCTGACGAATTTTGTTAGGAAAGTCAACCACATCGTTTTAACCTGATTCACGTCACTTTCACCTAATGGATCTGGTTTACAGAAATACATGTAGAAATAGCGGAAAAAACATGTAAGGCTTATAGCGAGAAAAACCTGGCTCCTTCCAATTTCGCTCTACTGATGAAGAGTTTTTCACAAAGGCACCGGGTGATATGGTAGGTAAAATTAATCTGTCTTTAAATTTTTTAATTTTATCTAATTCTATGGTCATTTGATCTAAAAAAATTAAAGTGTCAATGGTGAATTTGCTCTAGCTCTCCTTTTGAGCCCCGCTGTGGTCAAAATAGGTGATTTTTTGTCTTAATTTTGTTTCTCGTGATGTGACTGTTGAAAAATTACCTAATTTGATGATTCCCTAATTTGGTGATTAAGATAAGAACAAGTAAGCCCAGAATTTGCTTAAATAAACCTGATTTAATTCATATTTACCACAATTTCTGGTTAAAATTCGGTTAAGATAGCCAAATTTTTGTCGTCAGTTTTATTCAACCACAAAAACAGGTTAAATTTACCTGAATGGCATGCGATAATCTTAACCTGATGATTCATGTTGGCAAATTTTAACCAGAAATTTAGTTCAAATTTGGTAAAATTAACCAAATTTTATTTGTAGGTGTGGAAATGCTCACCTTACATCCCACATTTGAGTGCTACTTTAATTAGGTCACCCGAAATTAATTTCATTTATCTGACATTATCCATGCCAGAAACCATAGCTTTCTTATCTTTCTTGCTCACAGCCTTCTACACCAATTCTGGAACCATTAAAGAAGATTTCACATCGTTTTTGGGGTCCTACCCACCTTTGAACCAGCAGAGTTAGACCGGACGAATCCAGGAACTCCTTTTACAGCCTTTTACTTTCTAACCGAAATATTGGACTTATCCAGCTTAAGGGCTTTTAAATTCCGACGTTCTATCTCCATAGGCTCCTCGCCACCGCTAAGTGCCCTTTAATTGCCTACCAGCACTAACACCCATACCAACACATCCTACTTTTGGGTCCATACGAATGCCGGACTGTAAACATTTACCATCAACTAACACTAATTAAGGTCTTTCTACACCCATACCAACACCAATATCAACACTGAAGCAGGAACAACTTTTCCTGGACAATTGCCGGGATCGCCTTTAGGCGGCATATTGTACTCACCGCCTCACAAAGTGAAAAGCAAGCACCAAAAATAACTACAAAAAGAACCCTACACAATTCAGAAACGTAAGTATGTCAGTTAGACCGTAACACCCTTCACAAAAGTGAAAAGGCCAACAGTTTGAGAGCCACTCCAACCAATAGTTCAAAAGTAACTGGAGTAACAGTTTGATAAGCACTGGAATAAATCTAATCCGAAAAGTTTGAGAAGCACTGTAGTAACTAGGCAATCTACGTTTTGGAAGCACTGTAATAATCATTTTCAAGCTCATTAACGAAACCTACTCGCTTTCTGTATTGTTGACGAATGCTACACGCTGTCTCGATGACGAAAGCCACTCGCTGCAATGATGATGCAAACTAAAGATTTACCCTCTACCAAAAATCGCTCAACGCGCCTTAAGAAGTTTTCACATCAAAAATTATTTAATATATGATTGTTCCTTCTTTTAAGTGTTACATAATGTTGCAAAATATTCGAAGTTTGCCTAGCACAATTATATCCAGAGTTATTATATGAGAGTTATTCAAAACAACTCTATTCCAAAGTTCTATAATAAATATTATAAAATCTATTTCACCTGCATTTCAAACGATAAACAAGCTAAATAATGAGTGCCAGGAATAGCGATAAAATTAATTCAACAGCTTATAAGTTTAACTTCTTTCGTATTGTAATGTTTTTTCAAATATCTTTAGAGTTTTTAACAACCTTTTTTCTAAACAGCACATTTCTTTAACCCGCCGTTAGTGTGGTGTGGTGTGACACACCCCAGATGCCTTATTTTTTTGAATACCTTATTTGTAGTATTTGTAAGTTTCAATAAAACTATTTTTTGTTTAAATTGCAACGTTCTAAAAAGATAATTTTTTCAACAGTAAATGAAAAAATCAGAAGCGATCTGAAATTTTCGATAATATGTTTTTGTAGAATTTTTCACGACTTTTACTTTTTGCGTATGTCAAACCCCACCACACTAATGGCGTGATTTCTTCCAGCACACTAATGACAGGTTAAGCTCCTAATGCATTTATTGTTGTATATGAGGAAATCCTTATTTAATTATAATAGTTGACATATTTTCTTAGAAAATTAAGCAATGAATACAAAAATACTTATATCAATACACATGCACTAAGCATATGAGCACATATGCACACACACACACACACTCACACACACGCACACGCACAGCTTTTTCATCAATTAGGATTTGAAAATTTCAAGCATGCAATCAAATAAATTACATTTTATATTTCATTTTTGCTAAAATGTTAAAAATCATAGCATTCGACTAACAAACATTCATTCATTCGACTCAAATCAGATTCTTAATCAAACCAGCCAATATAGCATCCGCCCACACTTTATTTTGAACTCAATAGCAGCCATCCCAAATTGGGGAGTGAAGTGGTCCTCACGAGAAACATGAATTTGCCATTCAATCAGCGGAGAGTTTCACTTCATAGAAATTGCAATTTTTATTCGCGGTCAATGCAATAAATTGGATTTCTTTTCTAAATAATAATCGAATAAAACTAGCAGAGTAAAAAAATACCAGCTTTATATTGGCTATTCTATGCTATTTTTGTTGAATTTTCTTTTGACTGCATTCTTTTTTTATTTCGTATAATTTTGATTTACTTCTTTTCAGCAAAATTGTGCTACTGAATTATAACTTTTTAATGATGTGGCCAATAAAATGCATTAGTTTGGGGTTAAGCAAAAGGCAAGCTCATTCAATACTGATGTCGATACATTATTTTTTAGCTGTGTGCTCGATTTACTCGCATAATTGTATGAAGAGAGTTAAAGTTTATTTTGTGGCTTAGAAAATTATTTATTTTGGCAATGAAGAGTGGTGGAGTGAATGACGGAAGAAATTTATGAAGATCCTTTTTGATGATGATGCAAAGACAATGATGATAAAGAATTGATTTTTAACAGATAAAAATTGCTTCTATAAATTAAAAAAATGCAAATTTTTGATTTCAAATTGCTTGAACTGTTAACAAATATTCTTTTCATGAGGATATAGAGCAAAATTGCACCAAAATTGGCATTTGGGATAGCTTGAGACAGTTTGTTTGGAATTAGAAAAGTGTTTCAATTAAAAATCTCTCTAATTCACAAATCTACCACATAGTACCTTGTGCAGTGGGAATAAATCAAGATTTTTGTTGAGAAGAAACCTAACAAAATTGATACCGTTAGTTAGATAATACTTTCACTAAGAATAACTTTTTTGCAATTGAAGTATTTTTGTAGATACAACACCTCTTTTTAGTGAACCCTTTTTATGCATTTTTATTGTTGTGGAAATTTTTATTTTGCTCATCTTCCAAGCAAAAGAATGCTGTTAGAACAATTTCAACCCAATTGATTTGATTATGTTTTTTAATCTTAAAAAAAAATTGTGGAAAAATATGAAATTCATTATTTTTATTTTATGCTATGTTCGCACTGAGATTTGAGACTGCATTTACGGAATCCACATTTATGAACGGCCCTTTACTCGTTGTAGGAGTAGCAAGGACAAAAATATATAGTAAATGCTCTAAATGCGCATTTAGCTCTCAGTGTGAACATAGCATAAGTTAACAAATGAAATTTAAGACAACAAAAAAAATGTTGTCGAAAAAATCAACAAATCGCGAGCTGAGAACCAGAAGGGTTCATCTAATTCGCGGCAAATTATGCAGGAGAGCATTTTTAAAGTTCAAATCCTTTTCTAGGCTACCTAGATAAAATATTTTGAAAATAAAACACAAGATAAATCAAGTTCAATAAACTTTTTATTAGAATAAAAGCTTTTTTTAAAATAAAAACGTTAAAGAGAGCCAAAAAACGCATTTTAAAACTTCATACTCAGAACCCTTCTGGTTCTCATCAAAAAAATGTTTTTTTTTAAATAAATCACAAATTTGCTTTTGTAAAATTTATTAAAAAGACATATGCTTAGAACTCATTTCTTTGATAAAATACAGAAAATACTATAAAAAATGTTTAAATAATATTAGCATAAAAAATTTTTATATTTATTTAATTCAGATAAACCCTTCTGGTTCTCAAAAAATATAATTTCTGTATTTTTTAAAAGGCCTCATTTAGTTAAACAAATTTTTATAAAAGTCAATATCTAAAGAAGGCTTCCACTAAACCCATTAATACTCACCACCGCAACGCGTTGAGTATAGTTATGGAAATTTTTAGCATAAATTTGTATTAATATTAGACGGAAAACTCATAAGTTTAAAAAAATTCAAAGGATATCATACATAAACGTATAAGGGGTATGTAAATAGAAAAATAAATTTAAAAAATTTAAAAAAATATTAAAAAAGTAATTGACAAATTTTCATTTCATAGCGTAAGCGTTCAACTTTCAACTAATGCACTTTTTTAACTATATTTTTTTCTTTTTTTTTCAATTTGGCAAGGAATAATTTTTTTTTTCAAATGCAAATTTTTCTTTGAAAGAAATAATTAATATTTTGTTTTGAAATTTAGCTATTTCTTTTAAAGAAAAGTTTTCATTTGAAAAAAAATCATTGGGGCCAAAGCTAAAACATGTATATTTAATTTAATTTAATGCATTTAGGCAATTTTTGCATATATTTGCGTTGCACTTATCTGTATTTTACTGTAATCTGACAATTAAAAGCTCTTGCTGATAATTGCCTCTAACACTCTTAAAAGTGATACCAAAAATGGTAAATTTTGCCATAAATTCTTCAAATTACGCAGTTATTGGGGGTTGGAATTAGTTTTAAAGGTTTTCTAAGAGATGGCGTAACTTTCAATAGATCGCATCGGGCACACCTGTGACTATATTCATTTCAAAGCACATTGTTCATCTTCATTTTTCAGTATGTGTCATTCCACTGAAGTGTAAACAACATATATTTTTTTCTCTGTGAACATGTCGACTTTCGTTCCAAAAAAACGCAATTTGTGGGAAGGTTTACTTTTGTGCTTCCATTTGAAGAAAAAAGCGGTTGAAGCACAACGCACGCTTACTGAGGCTTACGGGGACTATGCTCCATCGATTTCTACTTGTGAGTGGTTAAAAAGTGGTGATTTTGATACGGAAGACAAAGAGCGTCCGGGCCAGCCGAAAAAGTTTGAAGATGAGGAATTGGAGGCTTTGCTCGATGAAGACCCGTGTCAAACCTTTCAAGAATTGTCAGAATCATTGGGAGTCGACTTATCAACGGTCGGCAAACGCTTGAAGGCCATGGGAATGATTCAAAAGCAAGGAAATTGGGTGCCGTACCAGTTGAAGCCGAGAGACGTTGAACGGCGATTTTGCATGTGCGAACAACTGCTTCAACGGCATAAAAGGAAAAGTTTTTTGCATCGTATTGTCACTGGCGATGAAAAGTGGATCCATTACGATAATCCTAAGCGAAAAAAATCGTGGGGACCACCCGGCCATGCATCAACATCGAGGGCCAAGCCGAATATTCATGGCGCCAAGCTTATGCTGTGTATTTGGTGGGATCAGAAGGGTGTCGTGTACTATGACCTGCTAAAACCTAACGCAACCATCACTGGGGAACGCTACCAACAACAATTGATGCAATTGAGCCGAGCATTAAAGGTTAAACGGCCGGAATATGCCAAAAGACACGACAAAGTGGTTTTTCAACATGACAACGCACGGCCACATGTTGCAAGAACCGTCAAGGAAACGTTGGAGGCGCTGAATTGGGATGTGCTACCCCACCCGCCTTATAGCCCAGACATAGCCCCTTCCGACTACCACCTATTCAGATCGATGACGCATGGCTTGGCTGAGCAGCGCTTCACTTCTTACGAGGATACCAAAAAATGGGTCGATTCGTGGATTGCCTCAAAAGACGAATCGTTCTTCCGGCGCGGAATCCATATGCTGCCAGAAAGATGGGAAAATGCTGTAACTAACGATGGACAATACTTTGAATAATAAACATTGTACCGTTGTTTCTAAATAAATGCTCAAAAACCGAAAAAAAACCTTTAAAATTAATTCCAACCCCCAATAATTATTTTTCAGGTGTTTTTTCATATATTCACTGGTATAACAGATGAAAAAAAATTGCCTTCCCTGGAGTTGCCACTCCCATTTCATCAATAACGCCCAGATTTGGCATACATTTTTGAAATGCTATAATTGATAAATATCTAATATTTTCCCATAGCTTCACTATTTTAGATATTGCAAAAAATGTGTTTAAGTTGTATGAGAGGTGTCACATCCACATGTTTAAATGTCACATGTTCAAATATTTTGATAAACCTCCTTTTTTCCTTCATATGCCTCAAATACCAAATGCATTCATAAAAGTTACCTTAATAATTTCCCAGCTTTTATTTGTTCTTATCGGTGCATTGTGGATAGTTTGTATGGAATTGGACAAAAAAAATTTTAATTTTGATACTTACTTTTGCTTTTTAACATTTTAATGATTAAGAAAGAAATCTTTTTTACGAATTTAAAGTATTTTTGCATTCACCTTAAAATCGGCTCCAGATAAATCCTCCTGGTTCCAAGCGCATCAACTTTTTTCTAGATAGAACCTTCTGATACTGTGATTATCTCAAAATGTTTTGTTTTTTAATAAAATGGGTGAAAGCAAAAGATAAAAATCAGCGCAAAGAATAAATGTCAATAAAAAAACCCATTTCCCAAAAAATCATAGATGAACCCCTCAGGTTCTCAGCTCGCGAAATGATGAATACTTTTCCAAAAATTTGCAATTTCTGACAGAAAGTTAAGAAAATCATCAAAAAATACCTCTTTCATATTCATATATATTATTGTATGTCTATTAGTTTTTCAGATTCCAAAATATGATTACCGACTTCGGCTGATTCTTGGAGATATCACATTTTGAAAAATGGTCTAAAAATAATAATTTGCAGTAATTTACGAAAAGTTTTCAGTGCATTTTTACACCTTAAACAAGTAAACAAACATAGTTTTAGTCAATAATTTATAAAATAACCTAAGTCACTTTTTTTATTTTTAAATTTATGACATAATTATACACAAAAATATATATATTCGTATTAAATTATGTAATATTCACTTAAAATAAATTTAGACTTAGATCATTTTAAAAATAAGTGTCTTCTTATGAAATTCTTGCACTCTGTACTTTAATATTGAACGTATTAGTTTATCAAAGTTTAATTTTAAGAGTGATTCATTAAACTGTGCTTTTAAGGTGATAGTTTGAATTTTTTTTTTTTTGTAAAATAGTTATTAGAATAGAATAAATGCTGTTATTCATATACATATTTTAAATTAATGAAAATATATATCAGGGGTGGACACGAGTGAGACCAATAAGAGCCACATTAAGATTTTCAATACCTTTCAAAGAGCCACAACTTACTTCAAATAAAGAAGAAAACCTAAACTTACTAATAGACTCAGCAAAGAAATTAAGGGAGCAGAACAATTCGAAATTTTTTTTAGATATTTTTGATAAATAAAAATTATCGTACCGGCATTTAAAAAAAATCATTTTAAAGCTTGAAGTTTTTAGTTTGACAGCCTTTCGGTGAAAAAATGTCATCAGCGACGATTATCGTACAATCATAAGAAAAAGCACGGAATTACAAGGCTCCACGGTCTTCGAAAAAAATTAATCCACAATAAAGGCTTGTTAGCTTCTGTATTTAGCTTCAATTTTAGTTTAATTTAAATTTTTCTAAGTAAATTTTTTGCCGAGGTATCCGACTTTGAATGGAAAAGGATAACTTTGCCTTTGATCGTCAATATCTCAGCAAATAGAAAATTAAAATACGGTTCTGAAAGCCAAAATAAATTTACTATAAATGCTTTTCATTCGTCTTTGACTTTTATTTTCGAACGCTTGATTTCTGTTTGAAAAAAGTCCATAGAAATTACTTTTTCGGGTGTTTCAAAAAAATCTACCTTAATCTTGCAGTTATTACTAAAAGTACTAATGTTTCTAGGGGTGTTTTTTTAACTCTTTCCACAACCTAACAGCTCTTACTGTTTTAAGTCCGATAGGTTGAGCCTCTTTTCGGTCTGAATCGTCAAACTTTGAACTAAAGGAGCACGCGTATTGCTTCTTAAACATCAATTATTGCTAATTAAAAAATTTTATTTTGTTATTTTTCAAAAAAATTTTTGCCAAAGAATCAGAAATTTTTGAAAAAAATTTCGAAATTACTGCCGTCAAACTAGAAACTTTAAGCTTTAAACTGTTTTTTTTTTTAAATCACTATACCATAATTTTCAAGAAATAACCGTTTTTTAGAAATATCTGAAAAAAGTTTTTCTGGTACCTTAATTTTTTTGCTAAGTGTATAAAAAAAGGTATTATAATTAAAAAAAAAAACATAAATTAAAATAAGTAATATACCTAACATATCGCGTTTAACTAAAATATGGCCACAAATTAAAATTTTCAAATTTACACTTCTTCATGTAAGACTATTCGTAGTGATTAACTCTATTGACTGTCAAAATTTTTTACACATCATCTTTCTCTTTCAAAAAAAAAAAAAAATTGTTTTGTGTGGAGTCCCTTGAAAAATGAAATTGTTTTTGCTTCTCCTACAAATTTAAAAATTTAGAATTTGACCTCTTTTGTAGTTAGGGTGCGATATGCACCCATCTTTTTGTTACACAATAATAAAAAAAATTAATAATTAATTTCAAGATTCTTAACGTAAATAACACAAAAAACAAAATTGTTATTTAAACAAATCTTTGGCCAATATTTGAAAACTTGGTTCTGTACTGGTTAAATCCGTTCGCAACAACTACTACTAGAACAACTACAATTCGAACAGCTGACTTTAACATCTAGCTCAACTTTTGTCCACATTCTCTCCAATCTGAGCTAACCTTGCATTTGTACCATGAAGAAAAAGTACAACATAATTGAAAAGAACGTCCAGTAAAGTAAGACAGGGTTCACATTATCAAATTTTTCTTCAAATTGTTCAAACTGGTCAAACAACGATGGAACAACATGGAATTCTATAGAATTTTTTTTATATTTTAAATATCGAAATTAAAAAGAGTCGCACTTTACTTAGCAAAGAGCCGCATGTGGTTCTACGAGCCGCATTTGCCCACCGTTGCTATATATCGTCGTAAGTAAAGCGACCTAAGTCAAAAAAATTAAAAACTAAGCGATCTAATCAGACCTAGGTGCGTATAGCGCTGTAAGTTCGCGGACAAGAGTCACGCCACAAGGCGGCGTGCTATCTGCATTCCTCTGAAAACTGGTAGTGAACAACGTGCTGCTGTCTCTAGAGAGGAAACCCCCAGAGTACCTTCGGGATGTCTGCCTGTCTAAAAACAGGGAAAAGTGTAATGGTTGGATATTGGATGGAGAATTTATGGGGCACGGCTCATAAATTGTTCTCAAAATGAGTTCATTCTTGAGGTACGGCTTTTGAATAATTAATCTTATTTCTGTAAAACAAAACCTTGAACCTTAGATGTTGGTGTCAAATCTTGGAGAAGGCATGGTTATGGTATTAAGTTATCATAACATATAGAATTTTAATGTTTCGATGGATGATCAATCCAATAAATCTTGAAATACGAGGGTAGTCATCCATCAAAGGACGAGGAGACCTGATCTATCGTTGGCTGCAGACCGTTGTTTTAGAACTAGGGTTCTATGTAAGAGACATAGCAATCCTTGACTTAGTATAGTGTCGTTGTCTTGTGTCTACTTGCAAGCTTTTCGTAAAAGGATTTTAAGAATCCTTAAGTCAGCTAACGAAGTTGCGTAATTTAGGATTGTGGTTCTCTTGCGGTATTAAATTATCGGGAAACCAATGGTTATTTTAACCTAGACATGTGCAATTCTAGTGACTGAAGATGGCACAGTCAAATATAAATGTGCTAAGAACTTTTGGTCTGTTTTCGGGACGTTGAAGAGTCTTGTCTGATGGAAGCTTTGCCCGGGTACTAACTGCCATGGGCTGGTCCTTCGGGGTTAATCTGTACTGACTGTGATTGGATACCAGAATGGTCGGTGCGAGCTACACCTTGTTTAACTCGGTTTGGTAACTCCTGTAAATACTACGAGAGTGATGGTAGATAGATTTCTCTATAATTTATCTGTGGCCAAGGAATCAACCAGCGCCAGATTAAAACGTTGTTCTGGGACACCCTATATTTAACCCTTAACTGGTACTTCTGGTCTGTGGCACCACAACGAAAAAAACAAAAGAGCATATTTCTCTTATGATTTCACAATTTGTTCTCTTAAGCTCAGTACCTTTCAAGCGCTCAGGTGTGTGTAAGTTTTCGCATTGATCAGCTGTATTGTGCATTGTTCTTGTTAAATATTGCGTTTTAATTTTCTTTGTGTGGCCTGTGGGACCAACTTTATCATTTGCGTAAGTTATATTTTCCAATAGCGTTCAGTTGTGTGGAAGCTTTCGTTTTTTTTTTTTTTTAAAGCTTATAGAAACTGCAAAGAAAAACTTGACACCGGGATCATATCTTTGTATTGAAGAAATGCTGGCCCAATAAGAGGCACTTTCTCTTTAAAATATATGTGCCAAACAAGCCGGCCGAGTATGGCATCAAGATGGTTTGCATGGCTGACACGAAGACCGGATACCTTTATAACGCATATATCGAGAGCTTATATTCAATATGACCTATCTACATTTTCCATTAAAATGTGTTTTTTATAACAAAGGAATCGTTGACTCATCTGCAGCCTATGAGATTTATTTTAATAAAAATAAAAGAGAGTTTAGCAAAGTTTTCCACTTTGCTTAATTTTAAATATATTTCTTGGCCATACGAGAGTCGTACAAGGGTCGTTTGCAGGACTTTTTGGCCAAACAGTGGCCGTATAGAGGCTGTTTTTTAATAATCTTGACTGTACAACAGCCGTACAGAGGTCGTTCATCAGCCGAGCAGTGATTATTTCACAATGAAAATGAGCAGCTTTTTTTAACTAATTCCAAACACAAAAAAAAAAAAATTATTTTGCGCCACACATAAATGCCGATACTATCAACATCAGCATTACCGAGTAAGGCTTGCTTTCTTTGCTGCGCATACGTTTGCTGTTGACTAAGGCCGCGTTTATAGTGACGACTTGTTGCTTTGTCGAGTCGAAACGAGAGGGAAAGCTGAAACACTGCACATACAATCATATGAAATAAGCTCAAAGTGCCCAAAGTACCAGCCTTACAAGTGCCAGCCTTACAAGCAGCTTAAAGCTTGTGCGCTGGTTTTTAGAATGCCGATTGTTGCTTTCTTTCTCACTCCCACGGTAACACGATGCTAACATATTGTTTTCATTAAATAACTTAAAAAAGAAAAAACAACAAGGAAAAATCCAATAAAATACTTTAATATATATTTTTTTTTTGGTTTTGCTATTGCGTACTCCCTTTGTTTTTCTTGGGATCAAAAACAGTGGATGATAAAATAAATCTTTTGTTTTTCTCGTTTGTTGTTGCAAAAAAACAAGCAAAGTTTAATTAAACCAAAAACAACAATAACAACGAACATTTTTTTTCTGTAGCGACCTTGCTGAGCCTTTCACAAAGAATTTGTCTTTCCACTATAAAATAGTGATATACGTAAAAAACAACAAATTGCAGCACACTTGAGCGTCTCGATCGATTGACCACCATGTTCACCAAATGATTTGGCTGTCCATACCAAATCATTGTATGAAAAAAGTACACTTTTAGTACGAAATGTATGAAAGCAGTAATAAAAACTGCTTTACAGCAACACATATCGATTGATAGAGTACTAAAACTAGCAAAAAGTATATAAGTTTTCAGGGATCAGATGACCGTCAGCATAACATTAATTAGTCACTGAGCTCATGAAACGAAAAAGGGCGTAAAAATTACGTGACCGGGAATCACACGATCGCCACCATAACATAGCCACAAGGCAATAAAAAACAGCAGAAAACAATAGCAAAAAATTCAAACAAGTGACTTGAAACGGCTTGAAGTGCGTTTCAGCTGAAGAATAGAATCGACTAGTCTTGAGACAGTAGCTGATGTACGTATTTTAATGTGCGTTCTATGTACGCACTTCTTTTTTTAAATAATTCTATTAAATGAAAAACCCAGCAACAAGGCAACAAGGCAACAAAAAAGCAGCAGAAAACAAGTGCAAAAAAGTCGAAACAAGCTGAAACATCCAATGACTTTAAGTGACTTACAGTGGCTTAAAGTGCGTTTCAGCATCGTTTTTCGCATTTTCGTATCTTTACTTGTTGTCCACTTTTTGAGAAAAGCAAAAAGCACACACGAAATCACGTGAAATTTTTAGTGCTTCGATTGCGAAAATAGACAACAAAAAAAGGAATATATAAAAAAAACACAAAATAGTAAAAAACCTGCTGCAAAAAGTCACCGGCAGTAAGCGCACACTATACGCACTACCAGCAGCTTTTAGCTTGTCGCGCTTTCAGCTCGGCTCGGCAAAGCAACAAGTTGCCACTATAAAAGCACCCTAAGAGCTTTGAAAATTTTGGTGGCATACAACGGGCATTCAGCGTCTATACAGCGGCAGTATAACTTAATTTTTAGGCCATCTTCGGCCGCTGATCTACCGCTGTTCGCTCGCTCATATTTTTACTCGGGTTCGGACGATAATTAGGCAATGATCCTTATCATCAGAAAGAAGATAAATCAGGACTCTAATTTGCACACTGCTCCACTGCCTATCAAGCAAAAAAGTGCAACCATTTCCAAGAAATGAAGTCTATAATTTTAACAGAATATTAATATTTTTATGATAATATCGAAAAAATATAAGCAATTAAATTAATAGACCAATATTATTCTTTACTGCTATTTTGATATTTTTCTCTTGTTTTTGTTAATATTGTTATCAACAAACTTTTCTTAAAATCTGAATACAATCGTCAATAAATTCACGAAGAACTTACTTTTCCTATTGAATAAAAAAACTTATCTACTGACTTCATTTAAGAAAAATTTTTTTTAAATACAAAACAACCTATCTAGACTTAAACGAAAAGTAAGAGATTTCACTAATTTTTTTGCTTATGGAAGCTTTTCATTCTTTTAATACAATATTCTGGTACTTTGGTTGGTGAATATTTGTACACTGAAAGATTTAAATGGTTTTTTTGCTCTCCTGAAAAAAATTATTTTTTTAGATAGGTCATATTGAATATAAGCTCTCGATATATGGTTATTTGGTTAAGATGTTGATTCTAACTACATGCATACAAATAGGATCCAAGTAGCTCTAGTAAGCCATTTTTATATCACAACCTCGTGTTCCTGTAAGTTAAGTGAGTATCACACTGTTAGGTTATAACCATCGAGTGCAGTTAATGAACGTTAGAAAGTTGTTAATTTTCGTTGTGAAAAGTTCCTTTGGATTGCTCTTTTAGTCAAGACCTGGCCACGTTCATAAAAAGTGTGTCGGTGTTTCCTTTTCATTTGGGTCATCGCCGCTTCGAAAATGGGTGTTGATAGGCTGTCCAATTTTTTCGGAGTTTACTCCGATGCACCAGTGACTCGTAAAAATAGCCGTGATTCCAGCTATTTCATTCCGGGATAATGAGAGCATCTCCTAAGTTCAACTTAGGTTGTCAATTGTCATAATTTTTTTGATGTGTTGTATATATACTCTGGAAACAATTTTTTTGGAATAGGACTGACATCTGAAGAACAAAAACTTTTAAAGCCAACCCAGGCACTGTTGGAATAACCAAGATATCTTACAGCCTAGCAAAAACTTCAAAGAGACAAATGTCACAAATAAAGGCTTTGCAGTTTTATAATAGTTATATTTAGAGAAAATGTAAGTAATAAAATATTTTTTTGAATATTTTAGTAACGAAAAAAATTTAAATATAATGAATGTATATATAACTAGCTAAAGCCCGGCGAATAAAAAGCTATCAGTCAAACAGAGGAAATGACAATAAGCAATGTTGCTTTTGTACTAAAAACAAAAAAAAAAAGGGGCATTTTATTTTTTAATGGCACAACTAATTTACACTTATTTTCAAGATTTTGGAATTGTTTTGGAAAAGTATACACAAAAATTTATCAAAATGAAGAAATACACAAAATTTAATATAATAAATTTTTTTTAAATTTCAAAAATCTAAAAAATAGTAGTTATCAAAGGCCCACGACCAGACCGGTCTTAAAAGTTGTGGAATTAGTAGTAGTTTGCTATAAAAAATATTTTGAAGAAAATCAAAACATGCAATCACTTTACAAAATGCAATCGAAATTTTAAAAATCGAAAATTACGTATTAATAGACTTTAAAAAATTTTTAGAATTTTTTTTTCGAAAATTAAATTGAAAACTATTCTTTTATGTTAAATGATAATTTCCATTTAAATGAGTTTTAAAAAAGTTGCGGGCAAAAAACCACAAAACGAGCTGTATTTTTTTGACAATACGATATCTTTGGAGCGGATGATAAAAAAACCCAAAATTTAGGAGGGAGGGTTTTTCGATGAGTACTCAAAGATATCAAAAAATGGCGGAAATCAAAAATAAAAATTTTTAAAACCGTCCGATTTGGCGTGGAATGCCCCGTATGTAAATTGTGGTCGAATTCTGAATTCCATGGCCGTGTTACTTATAACTCAGAAGCTGTTGAATTCTCAAATTAAGGTTGCATGGGAGGTGCCACGCTCCCTTGTCCAATGCCATACAAAGTTATCTGTAAAACTGCATGTGTAAATTGAGATCGAATACTGAATTCCGAAGCTGTGCGGCCTAAAACTAAAAAGCTATTCAATATCGCAAATTTGGGTTGTATGGAAGGTGCCACGCCCCTTCATCCAACTTCCATAAAATATTATCAGTGAAAAGGAACGTGTAAATTGAGTTCGAATACTGAATTCCGAGGCTGTGCGGCCTAAAACTAAAAAGCTATTCGATATCGCAAATTTGGGTTGTATGGGTTGATGCCTCGCCCCTTCATCCAACTCCCATAAAATATTATCAGTGAAACGGAACATGTAAATTGTGGTGGAATACCGAATTCCGAGGCTGTGCGGCCTATAACTCCAAAGCTATTCGATATCGCAAATTTGGGTTACATGGGAGGTGCCACTCCCACTTTAGGTAGGAGGGTGAAATATGTTTAACGACCTATTCTCATACCTACTAAATATAAATACAAAATTTCATGAAAATCGGTCAAGCCGTTTCGGAGGGGTTCTGTAACAAACACCGTGACACGAGATTTGTATATATTAGATTTTTGTTTATAATTTAGAACGAAGTCTAATGAAGTTATTTATTTGTAATGTATTTTGTAAAATAAACAAAAAAAAATAATTTACAAAATTCTTTCTAAATAGAAGAAAAACACTTTATTTGAGACGTTCTTTAAAAAAAAACAAAATAAATTTTTTACTTTTTTAGCGTTTTAAGTTGGTGTGCTTCCTGGGACCAGATGTACTATTAGTGCGATTTTTTTGAGGTGTACCAATGAATGGTTAAAAACTTAAACAAAATTAATCACATTCAACAATAATAATGTAAATGTAATAATGTAATTTTGCATGAACAATTCCCATTTCATATTTGTACAAATACATTTATTTAACCAAACACACACACACCCTCTCCCTCTCTCCCCAATGGAAAATCCTGACTACGGACCTGCTTTGAACTAAGTATGTATAATTAGACATAAAATTTAAAGTGAGGGTAGTTAAAATAAAAATATGAATTGAATGCATCCATTAAGATGTTTTTAATCTTTTTTATTTCTACTGTTAATTACTTTAAGGAAGCTTAAATTTCCTTAAAACTTTTACTATAAATTCATACTTTTTTTCGAATATGCGATTAAAAACATAGCATTAACATAATTTTTATAAATATATTAAGATTGTAGCAGTATCTATGCATAAATATTTACACAAAACTGTTGTTACTGCTTGGTTTTTGCAAAACAAAGTTATATCTATATCCTTTCGTTGGCTTATAAATTAGTGGTTTCTGTTGTCTCCTCATCTCGCTCTATATGAATGCAATAAGATAGAATATAGCGAACAACAATTAACTCAATTACTAATGAGGAAAATAATAAGAATATCAATTAAAATCGATTATAAAGACTTATACAGGATACTCACACAATTTCAACCAATAGTAAACAAAAAAAAGAATATTGTCAATATGTATTCTTTCATTATCATGTGTATAAGTGCTGTCAACAAAACAAAATTCGCCGGGATATTTGCACACAACAAAATAAATCGCTAGAGCTAATGAGAAAAATATTCCCAACATCCATGGAATAAGTAACCAACGATTTTCCTGAAAATAAAGAAGATCAGTAGCTTATACTTATATGCTTATGAATTGAGGTGAAAAATAAGAAAGGACACATACTATTAAAATACCAGCCATGAGTAACACCGAGGTGATAGTATGAACTATTGGCTCTGCATATGTTATAAAAATATTTATATCTGCGAATGAGTAAAAGAGTGACAATTTTTGTGGACATCTTTGATTGTTATAATATTCTTTGTTGTATCTACCCAGTATGCCTAAAATGCCCACAATAATATTCCAAAGCATAAAAAAGCAGGCAAGGATATAGCATGTACTTCGTAGATCCATGCTAAACAGGCCATTTTTTGTGATGAAAGGCATTGTTTATTCTTGGCAATCAAGTGTACCAAAATATCATGAAATTGCTATAAATATTGAGAAGGGAAGAATTATTTGCATGGGCAACATTAATACAAATCGGAAGAATTAACTTACCACAAAATAATGCAATTACTACAAAAAGAAAGTAAAAAAATTTTAAATTTACTATTTCGTTGTAAATATATTTTATTTATTAGACTTTTTGTTTTATTTTTCCCCTACTCACTTAATGACAGCTATCAAAAATTTTATTGATTTCCTTTGACAATCCAAATATTTTCTGTTCCCAGTAAATTAAGAAATTTGAATGATATCGAAATTTGTTACAGTACAGTCCGCTTTTATAGGCTGTCAGCGATCATTGAGATTACCATATTTCATTTAATTTCATTTGTTGAGACTTAAAAAGTGTTTTTGTAAGTTACAGTGCATCTTGTTTACATGTTAAATTTGTAGACTATAATGTTTTATCTAAAGCGAGATGACAATATAGTGTAAATGCAACGAACTTAGGAGTGAATGTTAAAATTAACAAGGATAATAATACAAAGAATTAACTTTAAGGAAGGCCAAGTTTTGCTAGTAACTTGAAGGTTTACATTGAGGAAGTTAATCTCATATTCAACTATATATAACTTAACAACCTACAACCCATACCTTGTTTTTTGTTACGTAAAGCTATTTGGGGTTCCTCTACACCCCCACTAACTTTAAAGCGGCATTTCGTTAAATTCAGAAACAAATGATACAAATTTAGTCTTTTTTATTCATAACTAGTTCATTTTAAAAAAGAATAATTAAAAAAAGAGCACAAAAGCCACAGCTATAGTGACAAAAATTCATAATCTAAAATGTCCCATAAAACCAAAAAAAAGCCACTTTTAATTTTTAATGGGGTTCCTACGCACCCCGTATGGGTTCCAGGGTTAAAACTAAGTACAAAATTTTACAGAACTTTATACATTCGAAATTTGTTTGTATTTATATTTGAAACGAAATTTGCTATGAAGACACTTCGGAAAGTAATGAAAAGTATATAATATCCTATGTTTGGTGAGGTAATTACATAATTAAATTAAATTATAAATTAGTCTATATGCACATTTGGTAATTTGATTTTTTAAAATTCAGGCAGAGCGTGTGGAGGATTAGGGAATGATTCATTTGTGATACCAATCGGAGAGAGGTAGCAAGAATCAGACCAATGAACATCTTTTTCTCTATTATAAATATCATTAATTAGGTGATTTTCATGAAATTCAAGCCTATCAATAAATATTTTTTGAAGATCAAACGCATAGTGACAAAGAGGGATCACATTGGCCCTATGATATATATAATTATTTGAGAATCTTTTCGTAGGCGATTAAAAGTTTCTGTTAAAACAAGATCTAAGAATTTTTCTTTCAATAACTTCTAGTTCTCTGGCTATTGTTGGTGATATTGAGAACCAGATAGGGAATGCATATAGAATCGCAGAACGGATACTTACCTTATAAATAAGTAATTTAGTTTTCTGACTAAGGGCCGCTTTCTCAATGTCCGATTAGTCAAGCTCTTAACCAGGTGTTAGCTAACCATTTGATAGTTAAAAAATAATTTTGATTTTACCAAGTGCTGGTTAAGCAACCGTCGCCCAATGGGGTATTTTATGGGCTTTTATGGCTATAATAAAAAAATTGTTTGAGGTACCAACTTTTTTTTATACCAGTTTAAAGATAATAAAATTCTGCGTCACTAACAACAAAAACTATTCATCTGACATTACTGGTTGAAAAGTTATCGCGGTTAAAAATCAACATTTTTTTGCTTTCGTTCGCGCGCAGTGAAATTTTGGTAGTTTTTAAGTTTTTAATATATAATTTTATTAAAAAAAAAGATATATGTGGAAAGTTTTTTAATGGAACCTTAAACTTCGGATAATTGTGGTTCTTACTGTAACTTACTGTAGTAAAGGTTTAAAAAAATTATTTTTTGTTGATGAAAAATATTTTAAAAAATTAAGTTTTTTGTTATTCAAGTGGTATTAAAGTGTTTTTCTTTTATGCACCATTGTCATCTAATTATGATTTTCTTTAAATATAGACTTATTTGATAAGTGTTTAAAATTTGGTTGTACCATGTTTGCCTCTTCGGAATTTATTAAGCTTTTTGTAAGAGAACTCCAGTCGCTGCAATCAAAACAAGCAAGTGCAGGCATCCACCAACAACGAAATGCAAAGCAATGTTTTTTTATTTCTTTTTTTGTTATTCTTCTTAAGCTGTCGATGTTTGTGTGCGGTATAGGCTGTACAACTGACTTAAGAAATGAATTCTTTTTGTAATGATTCACTGTTTAAATGAAACCCATGTAATATTACTACTTTTGAATATTCTGTCGTAATTGATATTGATCTATTCTCTTACAGTATGAAATACATATTCTTTTTAATATTAAAAAATAAAAAACGAATAAACTTAAAAAAAAAATGTTTTTAATGTAGCGTGTATTATTTGTCTTTAATGTGAAACCGTTTGAACCTTGCCGAAAAGTCATTGTTGCATATGACTCATTTCACGACAAAATTACAGTTTTTTTTTATGACACCGTTATGGAAAAAATTATATATTTTGAAAGGTATCCAGGAGGTGCATCAAACCACATTTTTTTAAAAATTCTTATTGTTGTTGTTGTGGTAACACAAACAAAGTACGAAATGCACTCTTTTTCTGCTTAATGATGATTTTTGAAAATTCATACCTCAGAACCCAAACAAGATAATTGTTTTTTCAATATCTCTGTTAATACTTCAGAATACTATTTTTTTTACTGATTCTGGAAGGTGAAAAACAGATAAATTTTTTGGTTTACCGTTTATTAGGCTCCGAAAGGGAAAACAGGTCAAAAATAGCAACTTTTTCTTTAAAATGGCAAGTTAAAAAAATCAATTTTTTGTACACAATTTAAAAAGCCAATTTTTTTAATTATCTATATTCTTTACAATAAAAAAAAATTATGAAGATATCTTGTTTGGGTTCTGAGGTATGAATTTTAAAAAATCATCATTAAGCAGAAAAAGAGTGAATTTTCGTAATTTGTTTGTGTTACCACAACAACAATAATACGAATTTTTCAAAAAATGTGGTTTGATGCACCTCCTGAATACCTTTCAAAATATATAATTTTTTTTTTTCATAACGGTGTCATAAAAGAAACTGTAATTTTGGCGTGAAATATGTCATATGTTTGTGTTTTATTTGGAAATAGTTTGTTTTGTCATATACTAGTAAAGTATAATTGTGTTAAATGGGTATTCGGGTATTTGAGTGCAGTTCGATTTATATAAACATGAAATTCAGTCTTTTTTAGGAACTGCTTTAAGCATGTTGTTTGTATCTCGTCAAAGCTTATTTGATATAATGAAAAGATCTGTGCATTCCCAATTTAGCTATAAATTTAAATATTTGAGAGACGAAATGATGCGTCGAATTCGTCCTGCGGAGGGATATATGAATGATTTTGATGAAATAATTAATCAGTATATTTCCGCATTTACGATGCGGTGGACAAGGGCACATAGAACTGAAGAAAGCTTTCTTAATTCAAATCGCGATTGGTTGGCTTCAGCAATAGCATTCTCCATTTCAAATTCTAAGAAACGCGGGCGAAAGGAACTGTCCTTTGAAGATTCCTGCGAGAAAACTAAAAGAGCGAAATGTAAAGAGTTAAGAGATTGAACTCCATTATCAGCTTTAGCGTATGCCACAAAAATGAGTTTGCGTGCTGAAGGTCACATTGAAGCATCAAAATTTTTACATGAATTGACAACTTCACCAAAAAGGGCAATTAAATATAGGAAATCGTATGAAAAATCCTACTAAAACTAGTAAAGAAGATGCTCTTGCTGTGCAAAGTTATCCCGCCAACAGTACAACATTATTAGAGAAGCTGCACCTGAAAATTTTCTCAGCTATAGCGTTGTGCAGAGCGCAAAAAAGATTGTTATCCTTCCCGAGAATTTATAACACTTTCTGAAACTTGCAAGCTTTGCTAAATTTAACAATCCAGCGTTTGCTTTTATTGCAAAAGCCAGTTATAGGTTCTTTGGAGGATAATGAATTATCTAATTTTTGTATATTTTCGATGTGGGGTTTCGACGGAAGTTAGGACAACAGCATCTACAAGCAAGCTTTTCACGGTCCGGATGAAAATGATGCATCGATATTTATAACCTCCATGGTTCAAATCAAATTAGTTTGTGGATCTAAAGTTATTTGGCAGAATCCCTGACCTTCTCCAACAAGATTTTGTCGCTCACTTCGCATGGAGTTTATTAAAAAACAGCAGATGTGTCAAAAAAAGAAAAAATAGAGTAACAGCACAAATAAGTGAGAGAGATTAATCAAGGTAAACCACAATCTTATGTTAACCATGGTAGACGGTAAGGTATGCAACGCACTCACTGAAACAACATCTACACAGAGGTGCTATTTATATGAAGGTTCTATTAATGAATTCAATTCAATTGATTTAGGGCCAATTTTTCAGTGCGAGCTTAAACTCTAGTCAAATTTAACGGAGGTTAAATCACCAAAATTAGACGTTTAAACTCGGTTCAACTAGGTTTTTTAGCATTCGTTTAAGTTAAAGTGACTTAAATGATCATATAATGTGTTTCTTTTTTGCTTAAATTGAGCTTAAACGTCCAATTTTGCTAAGTTAACCTCAGTTTAATTTGACTAGAGTTTAAGCTCAGACTGAAAAATTGGCCCTAAATGATTCAAAAAAATGTAAAAGTCGAAAACCTTCAATTTGGTTTATCAGCTGGATACAATTTTTTGAGTGTTTTTTTACATTTGGCTGACAAGCTACCAGTCAAAAAATGGCTGATAACAGAGAAAAATCAGAGAAGCAGGTTGTATTAGTAAATAAGTCGAGAATTCGAAAAGAATTTAGAATAAAACTTGGTTTATTTATTGATAAACCAAAGCCAGGGTTTGGAAGTTCGAATGACGGCAATACTGCTTGACGTTTTTTTGAAAATGCAGAAATAACAGCATCTATAACCCAGATTGATGTGGAGCTTATTAAGAGAATGCATATTCTTTTAATCGTAATTTCATACGGACACGAAGTAAGTATCGAAAAATTTGGAGACTATGCGCTTGATACAGCAAGATATTTAGTACAAAAATATTCATGGTGTAATATGCCACCAACTGTGCATAAAATTTTAATTCATGGCCCTGAAATCATAAAATATGCTATATTGCCGATTGGTCATCTTTCTGAAGAGGCGCAAGGTGCATTAAATAAGGACTTAAAATCTTTCAGAGAGCATTTTTCAAGAAAAATAAGCAGAGAAAAAACCCTTGAGGATATTTTAAATAGGTTCTTAATTACTTCAGACCAAATCATTTCAAGCAAAAAGAAATTACCGCAAAAGAAGTTGCGAAAGTTGCCACAAATGGCTGTTAATTTGCTTGTACCACCAAAAAATGAAGTCAACGCTGAAGATACGGGAAAATCCGATGAAGACAATGATGAAAATATAGGTGAAAGTAGTGATGTCGATTTTTTTGACACAAATGAGAAAGACTAAACAAGCGGCAGTGATTAAAAGTAATTAAAAAAAAATCAAAAGAAAATTCATCATATTTGTAGGTTTGAAAAATTTGTTTTTAATTAAAAAAAA
>OY986436.1:20131817-20184317 GCA_963920525.1 Dichetophora obliterata | reverse complement strand
ATAATATTTTAAACATTTCTTGAGCAAACATAGCAGAGGCCGAATAGCGGATAAACAAGGGTAAAACAGCGGATATACAGTGCCCTAACAGCATTCGAACAAGAGCCAAACAGCGGCCGTAAAAAGAGCGTTTGCAGGGTTTTTTGTTAAACGGTGCCGAACAAGGGTCAAACAGTGGTCAGACAAGGGTCGAACAATATCTATGTACACATGCATTCAAACTTTCCTCTTAAGAATCCGGAAGGATATAGTCTATCAAATCGTTAAAGAGAAAATTCGTTACACAGAAAATATAAAATTCGATTTTCTGCTTTGACATTTCTAATGTGATCATTGAACACAGGCAGCTGATATTAAAATTGTCAATGATAAAGTTTAGTTTTTTTGTTGCAATTTGTTAGTTACAACGTTTGCGGAGTACTTTCAATATGTTTTACTTTTTTCTCAGTAAGTGGTTTCTTAACTATAGTATGCATAACAAAAAATAATAGAAAAAATTCTTTGTATCGAGATAAAAATACATAAAAGATCATCTTAGAGCTGCAAAAATGGTTCGCCATATTGAATAAATCACTAAATAGAATAACGTTATAAGAAGCTTAAAATACATTTTAAGCAGAACGAAAAGCTCATGAATTTGTACAAGAGAGAGCATAGTTGCATAGAAGATCTTTGTAGGAAGGTTCGACTGTGTATAATGTTACATAGATACAGTGGTGGTCATATAATTAATGACAGCAGTTAGCGCTTTGAAATATCGAAATTCTTTTCAGTGGAAATTGTTTATTTATTTTAATATTAATTAACAAACAATGAATATTATTTTATGCATTTAGTTAACGAATAAGGAAGAAAATTTAATCATTGATAATAACGTAAAAAATAAAATTAAGAAATGCTCACAATTGTGTTTGGACAACTAATTAAGGACGCTTCACATTTTTTATAAAGTTTTTTATAAAAATTTTTTTGAATTATATTTAATTAAAATCTAATACTTGTGGGGTATCCTTTAATTTAAAAACTTTATTGCATCTTTTTGGAAGACTAGATATTAAATGCCGATATCGTTCAACTGAAATATTTTGCTATATTTCTTGTATATTTCAACATCTGCCCAAAGATTTTCGATCGCGTTAAGTTCAGGGCTCTGAGCGGGCCAATCCAATACATTAACATTTTCGTAAGAAAACCATGCTTTAACGCTCCTAGCAGCGTGTTTTGGGTCGTAATCCTGAATAAAAATGAAAGTAGCAGACATGTATTTGTCCGGAAATGGCTTCATTGTATTGAATTATATATTTTTTGAACACATTTTGGTTAATTTGCTCAGTTATGCAAAGAATAGGGCCCACTTTAAACCATAAAAAACACCCCATACTATAATATTTTCTGCTATAATATTTCTAATTTTTTCATACTATAATATTTCTTGAAAACTGAATGCAACATTTTAAATACTTTTTTGAAGCATGTGGCTTTCTCTTTGTAATACATCTGCGGAGTCCACCATCAAGTAATCGGCGTCTGAAGGATATTGTTAATATGCTGTGGCTTAGTTATCCCTTAATTTGTTCATGAATTTTCGTAGACAGAAAAGGCATTCCTTTATTTGATTATGGGTTTGCATAGTCAGAAAAGGATCAGCTTTGCTTGCTCTGCAAATTATTCTATCTTCTGCTGCATTGATGGTTGCCCAACACGATTAAAAAATAAAAATATAAATACCAAAAAACTACTTGTTATAACCTTCAATCTAAGAACATATAACAACCCTATGAATTTTTTCTTCATTGTGCATTCCAACTATTATTATCTAAAATTTAAGACCAATAACAAAAAGACCAATAACAAAAATGGAATACTCTTAGAGATATTGATTTTTAAAGAAATAATTCTAAGTAAAAGTATTCATTTATATAGGTAGCTCGAGGAAGTGAGCTACCCAAACAACCAAATAATAATCACATGAAAATGAATTTTGGATATGTCATAACAGACAAAATTTGAGGGAACACATATTTTTTAAAACCATTTTGCTTTAAAGATAATGGCTCTAAATTCCATTTGCCTACATCGTATGATACAAATCGTATGGGAATTTTCCCCATAAGAAAAATTAATTCGTGACCTCTAAACCTTTACCAATTTGGGGTGTTTCTAATGTCAAATGGAAGTGGAAAAGCGGCGGGCATCAAACACGATTTTTTTTGGGACACCCTAATACATATACATATTATACAACATGTCGTGTAATCGTTTCAGAAAGTTCGAAGAACAGCAAATGTGGTTCTACTCTTTTGTTGTTGCGCATGCATTCGATATGAATATGGAGTGCTGTTTGTGTTGTTTTTGTGCGTACATGTGCTTCTAATGCTCTCTGTTCGATCCATATTTGGCCGCTGTTCCAACGAGCTTAAATTTTTAATTTCTTTAGGACTACGTTCGACACACTTTTGCCCGTGTGTTTCTTGTTCGGCTTCAATTTGTCCGATTTTATTTGTACTGGATATTGCAGTGAGCCTTTTTTATCTTATATAAAACTTTCGATTTTTATTAAATACTAATTAAGTATTTATTTATTTATTTAATTATTTATTTATTCAATCATCTATTAACATTTATTGTTATACAGTTACTGTAAGTACATAATTTAATCCTAGGTTATAAAACTAATTCAGCATGATATCGTTTTTAAATGCTACCCTATTTTGGGTGATTTCAATCGAGCTGCAGATAATGTTGAACGTTTTGGTCAAATTGTAAACCGGGTCACATTTGCCATAATTAGTTCTTCTATTGTACACATGCTAATTAGTTTAATGATCTATTAAATTATAACATGAATTAAATTGCGAGCTTTAGATCAAGTAAGTTTTTTAAGAAGGCAACAACAACAACTCTGTATAGAGTCAATCACTTAGCTGACTAGACAGTCTGTTTCGGAAATCGCTACATTTTCCTCTTCAGTAGACATGCTTTTAACGTTGCACCTACTGTTAAGGATTATTATGTCCATAAAACGAGGAAATAGTTTTGTTTCATTAGCTTTCATTGCGCAATCGGTCTTCTGAGGGAGCCTACAATCTTTTCTTATTCTCATCTTGAGGCAGATACTGATGTAAATAAACATTTAACACAGCTTCTATTCTCAACCAGTTGCATCTCCATGCAACGAAAACATATTTTCGTTTTATTACTTTTATTATTACTAAATATCCAGCACTATCGGGAATAATTTTTCATGCGGAATCGAAAGAGGGAGTTTTAATTTTTAAGATAAAGCTTAAGAACATTTTGAAGGTTTTCATCAACGGCTTATCAACAAAGTTGTATTAAAAATTTTTAAAATTTTCTTGAGCTTTATCTTAAAAACTAAAACTCCCTTTTTCAATTCTGCGTGAAGAATTATTCCCGATAGGACTGATTACTAAAAGTATTACTAAAATATGTTTTCGTTGTATTACTTTTTGAACAATATGTTTCTGAAAAAGTTAAGTTCAATCGTCTGTTTATCGCAATAGTTAATTTCAAGTTAATCATTTAACTTAGTTTTTTTTGCGGAAACCCAAACCAAATTTCTTGAGTAATCATGGCATTATATTATATTATTTTAAAGTATTTTGAACATACTTTATTTTAATGCCAGGTGAACTGACTAAAATGCACGTTTTTAGTTTTAAATTATTTTGAATTACAAAAACTCACACTGTACTTTATGTGCTAATATGGCATTAAAAACTATCCAAAAATTCCAGTAAAGTTGAATAAAGTCCTACTTTGTATGCTATGGTGACTTTAAACTTTATTTCTAGAGAACTTTCTAGAGACTTAACTGAACTCAAACTTTATTCTCTTTATACAAACGGCATGTGCTTTTCCCTTGCAGTAATTTTCTTTTAAGTAATCATAACTGGCTAACGGTTATTATTTTTGCGGCTCTTGGCATATTATTGCTACTTAGCAGCCAACTTTATTAACCGCACAAACATACAATTAATCTTGATTTGAGCGTTGCTCTGTTGATTTTTCACGCTAACCATTAAATGGCGATCGTGTTGATTGTGTGGCATGACGATCGCTGTGTGGAAATGTGTGGAAAATCTAGTGAATGCTTAATTGACAATAATTACTGTCAATAAAAAAATATATGTTCCTATGATTACATAGCATTTAAATGCTAACAGTCCGTGAATAATTAAAAAAAAGAAGCTTTATTGCATGAGACTTTCACCTCACATGATAAATATATGAACAATTAATATTACGTATACGCCATGAGCGACGGCTTTTTCCAATTTATTGGTGTAGGTTAATGCTGTTACATACTGCGAATATGAATATATCTAAAACTATGAATATGTTTTGGAACTATTTTGCTAAATTAATATATGATGTTGAATATTGTAATGTTGTTTGTTTTAACGTAATGTTATTTTTCCATTTGCCTTTCCTTGCAGCTTATTCTGTTCGCATAATTAATCTGTCAACACGCAATGCCATAAAATGCTCTTGTATAATTAATTATAAAATCTAAAAAAACATCTCTATTAAAAGTTTGTCGGTTGGCTTACAACAATCAACAAATAACAACAGCAGCGTTGCAAGCAAAAGTGTACAAACTTGAGTGTTTAAGAAGCGAAGCTGCTTGCGCCGAGACTTTCTTGAAGCCCATTTTTGAGCTACTGTTGTTATGCTATCATGTAGCTGCTTTTCATGTTATGACCTTTCATTGCTATTTGTTATCGTTGCAAATTTTTGTGTTCTTTCTTGTTATTGTTGCTGTTTGCCTGCTTTTTAACATGCTGCAGGCGTGGGCATAAATAATAATTTAATTTTTACATGCTTAACAGTAGCACGCCATGAAAATTATTGCTTGCGGACTACGCTTAAAACATAAAATAAGCTGTTCCTTGCTTGCAATATTTTTTTTTTAAGTTACACTACTTTGAAGCGTTGGCTTAGAAACTGTTAGCGGCTAGTTCCAGCAACAATCAACGACTGCGAATCCACCTATTTTTCTTCTTCTTTTTCTTATTTTTCTTCTTCTTTTTCTTCTTGATTATTTATTTGCACAATTTTTTGTATTAATTTCTTTACAAAGATTTATTGTTAATTTTTCTGTAATTTATTCACGTTCGTTAAGTTGGTTATATTGCCGCTGCTGCTGCTGCTTTTGTGTTGCTGTAAATATTTCATTATTTTTGAGTTATTACCGTGGCGTGCATTAATTAAAGCGTCGATTAATATGCAATTGGAAGGCGGTAGCAACAACAGCAAAAAAAAAAAAAAATTCAACAAACACCACCAACAATGTTTGGGGAATTTGTTGTAATTGCTGCTTTAATGCAATTTATTAGTGTGGGTTTTTAATATTAATTGCTTGTTTTTAATTAACGAGTCAATAAAAACAAAAGACAAAAAAATATATGAATTCACTTTATATAAGCGCAAAAATTTACAAAATTCATTCGCTTAACTGCTATTAATTCAATTGATGACGCATTTAATGCAATTTATTGTAAGCTGGCAAATATTATTATTATAATATATTACAGTACATAAATCTTTCCTGTCATGACTAATCGAAGTTTGATATGATATGTTCAACTTGTGCTGTACATTTTGAATTTGTTTCTTAAAGTACTATGTACAATTCAATGTATGAATGCACCTTTTTCTGTTAAATTCGCCTCGTATGTTTTTAATTTACACTAAGAGAATACATGTCATGACATAGCATATGATATGTCATTTGACAAAAAATATGAAATGACATTTAAGAAGACTATGAGACTAAGAAGACTAAGATATGACATGACATATGACATTTAAAAAAAATATGACATGACACTTGACAAAAAATATGAAATGAAATGACATTTAACCAGACATATGATATGACTTATGCCTGACATCTGACATGACTTATGACATGACACATGACATGAGTTATGAAATGACATATAGAAAGATATCTGATGTGCCGCATAACTTAGCATACGACAAGAGTCTATAGATGTATGACATGACATATGAAATGACATGTATTATGACATGACAAATGTTATGTATTATGACATGTAGATAGGTAGTATCTACTTAAATTTATTTTTAAATCTAAATGAAATGTAACTCTTGTAATTTGATGAATAATCTTAATGTCTTATATATGTCATATTATATATGTATATTTGGGCGGGTTAATTTTTTTTGATGAAACGTATAGCAAAAACGTAATCTATAGGTGATTCTGAGAAATTTTGCTCAAGAGACCATAGCTCTAAGTCGGATTTGGAGCCCCCAAAATTTCAAAATAGATATTTTTCTATGCATACATAGAATAATTTAATTAAATTCGTCATAAAATCGGATAAAATTATATTAGATTTCTCAATCTGGGCTTGTTTGAAAGGTATTTTTATCACCTTTCAGAATCTGTATTGATACTAATATCTTTTTTTCATGTTTCATTTTTAGTAGTGATATTAGGAATTTTTTTTGTCGAAAAATAGCCTAAAATGAACTTTTAACTTATAAATTCTGAATTTTCTTTCGTTTTCGATTTTTTTTCGAGATTTTTTTTTGAAGATTATGAAAGTTCAGATAATTTCCAATAACTTTTACAACGATAAATTTTTTTGTTTTTAACTCCTTTTTGTAGGAAAATCGATCTGAAAAAATCAACATTTTCAAGGTTTCAACAAAAAAACACTATTTTTACATTTTTAATTTAATTTATTTTTAAATATTATTCTTGACCTACAATTTAATGTTTTAACTTGGTAATATTATTTTTTAAGGTCATTTTTACTTTCCATTCGAGGAGTTTTTTTACGACTTTCTAATGTCACTGCCATAACTCCTTCACGATTCTTTTCTATAACTCGTTTTGAAACACTCGTTAATAATTGTACATGTCTTTCTGTTCCTTGTATGTGCATTGGAATTGGTGGATCAGCCAGTGGTGGTTCATCGAAATCTAAGTATTCTGCCAAGTGATCATATGGAATCTGTCAAGTAAATGCTGGTTCAAATAATATATCGTCATTATTCATATCAACCATATTGACATAATCGGTTTATATGCTTCATCAAAAAAATCGTTCCATACAATTTGATCCGCCCTAATGTACATATTCAGGGTGTCCCAGATTAACGTTTCAATCCGATGCTAGATGATTCCTTGGGCCAAGACAAGAAAAAATTGTTTTGTAGGGGGTCCATTTCCCCCCTGTTTCGAGCTATAAGCGGAAGTATAGCAAAATAATGGCATTTATAGTTGTCATCAGTTTGAATGCAATAACTTAAGAAGCATTACAGACAGGAACCTATTTGAAACGGTTTTTGAAACCTTTTTAATTAGTTATCTGTTAAATTTTTTGTTATTTTTAACCATGGAATAATAGTAATAGTAATTTTAATATCAGAAATATATTTTTTATTTTCTTTTTTCTATTGTTTTACAAAAAAAAGTTAGCTTTTTATTCTTTTTCCTGATGCAGTCTTAATTTCCAAATAATCTCCTGCAATATTTTATTATGCGGCTTCACCGTACAGCAAAACATAAGAGTGAATTAATTATTTAATGAACACATACACTCAAAAAGTACTTACAACCCAACACGGCAACAGCAAAGTTTCATTTCAAAAATTTTTTTTAGACATAAAACCATAATTAATAAAAGCATATCCCTTTATTTTTCTTATATCTTATATTTTGTAACTTTTCTTAAAAATCAAATTAGATTCACATGTAAATTGTATGTGCTTTCTGTTTGTATGTTTTTATAAAATAATGAATCCGCTCTTATTCATTGCTATACGGTAATACCGCATAATGAAATATTGTAGACAACTATTTGGAGATTAAAACTGCATAAAAAAAATTATAACTTTTTTTTTATAAAGCGAGCTTAAAGTAAAAAAAGAAAATTATAATTTTTTTTTTATATTTAAGTTGCTTTAAATTATTCCATGATTAAAAATACCAGAAAACTTTATAAGATATTTGTTAACTTATTAAAAAGCTTTCAAAAACCGTTTAAAATAGGATCGGTCCTACATGTAATACTTTTTAAGTGATTGTATTAAAACTCATGACAACTATGAATGTTATTTTTTGCTATACTTCCTATACTAGCTCGAAACAGGGTGGAGATGGACCGCCCTGCCATAAAATTTTATCTGGGACATCCTATATAACAAGTGACATAACATATAAATGATATTTAACAAGTCATTTCTTTTAACCCGAATCACTTTGAAGTTACCAAATGGCACCGCAAATACAAACACTTAAAATGTACTGATTTTAGTTTTAACCATTCTATATTTACTGTTAACAGGTCTTTTGAAAATTAAACTAAAATTAAATTAAAATAACGTCAGGTGATTCGGTTTCAGTCATTTCATAAGTGATGTCATGAGTGATGTAATATGACATTTTTTATGCCATTTAATTATGAGCAATAATATGACTTTTGAAATGACAAATATGACAGGACTAATATGACTTATGACAAGACATATAGCAAGATTTATGACATGGCATATAGCAAAATATATGAAGTGCCGTGTAACTTGGTATATAAAATAAAATATTAAATCGTGAATGAGATATGATCATATGATATGTAATGTCATTTCACGTATCATGTCACATATCAATCAAGTCATGTGTCGTCTAATATGTCATGCCATCAATTATGTTACAAGCCATATCATAGTTACATATATGCATACATTTGTGCATATATACGAAATATATTATATAATAGTAACATGAGATATGACATAACATATTGCATAGCATTTGACATGATATATGACATGAAATTTGACATGACATTTGACATGACATTTGACATGAGACTTGACATGAAATTTTGACATGACATTTTGACATGACATTTTGATATGACATTTGACATGAAATTTGACATGACATTTGACATGACATTTGACATGACATTTAACATGACATTTGACATGACATTTGACATGACATTTGACATGACATTTGATATGACATTTGACATGACGTTTGACATGACATTTGACATGACATTTGATATGACATTTGACATGACATTTGACATGACATTTGACATGACATTTGACATGACATTTGACATGACATTTGACATGACATTTGACATGACATTTGACATGCCATTTGACATGACATTTGACGTGACATTTGACATGACATTTGACATGACATTTGACATGACATTTGACATTACATTTGACATTACATTTGACATGACATTTGACATGACATTTGACATGATATTTGACATGACATTTGACATGACATTTGACATGAGACTTGACATGAAATTTTGACATGACATTTTGACATGACATTTTGATATGACATTTGACATGAAATTTGACATGACATTTGACATGACATTTAACATGACATTTGACATGACATTTGACATGAAATTTGACATGAAATTTGACATGACATTTGACATGACATTTGACATGACATTTGACATGACATTTTGACATGACATTTTGACATGACATTTTGACATGACATTTTGACATGAAATTTTGACATGACATTTTGACATGAGATTTTGACATGACATTTAATATAACATTTGACATGACATTTAACATGACATTTGACACATTTGACATGACATTTGACATGAAATTTGACATGACATTTGACATGACATTTGCCATGACATTTGACATGACATTTTACATGACATTTGACATGACATTTGACATGACATTTGACATGACATTCGACATGACATTTGACATGAAATTTGACTTGACCTTTTACATAACCTTTTACATTACATTTTACATGATATTTGACATGTCTTAAAATAAAACCAACAGGTTTTAATTAGTTTTTAAAGTTTTGCAGGCCTCTTTAAGTGTTCTCCGCCTTTCAACATTTCACGATTTCACTTCATTATTGAGCTATGTAAATACTAAATTAAAAGTGATAAAATTTCTAAAACCTCAAATTCGAAGCAATACATTTATTTTTGCCTCGGAAAATTAAACATAGCATGTTTATTTTACTGTTAGTAGAAGCTGTTGACACAAATGTCAAAATTTATGGCAAATGCCAAATTAGCATAACTCATAATTTTTAATAATAACCATAAAAATGGCTGGCAACTCAACTTGTATGAAATTCTTTTGAAAAATAAACCTGTCTGTTGATTAACTAAGCGAAAAGTTAAAAAATTATTTTTTTATGAGCCATTAAAAGAAGCTTAAGCCATAAATTTACGACAAAACACAAAAAGAAAAAAACCCAAACAAAACAAGAAACTGACATAGAAATTCAAAAGAAACACATAAAATAAGTCATAAAAAAAATTATAAAAATTATTATGGCAAGTGGTCAGAAGGTCAGACACAGAGTTTATGTGGGTAGGATCAACAAAAGACCCACAGTCATGATATAATAATTCATGCTTAAGATATTAATTTTATAACTAATGTGAATATATAACAATTATTATAATCAAAATTGTCCATACCTAATTTTGTTTTTTGGGGTTTGTAGGTTAATGCATAGCATTAAAAGTTTTTAACTTTAATATTTGTATATTTAGCCTATTTGCTATATGAAATGATGACATTTATGACGCTGCTTTTTTCAGTCAATACAATACTAAGATTAGTGCATAAATAAAGCTTAGTTAGCTTTTAAGCTTATTTTTTTAAATGTCATATAAAGCAATTCATTTACATGTGTGTTTAATATTTTAAATTATTGCAAAAATTATTAGCTTGCATTAAATTAATATGAAGTGTTAAATGCGTCATGGCATAAATGCGTGAGCAAATTGAGTATTGAAATAAAAATTATGGCACATTAATTTCAAAAAAATAATTTCGCCAAACATTTGCAGTACATGTTGCCAAAACTTGACTTGCTGTTGCTTTATATGTCTAAGTAATAATAAATTAAAAAAATAAAAAAAGCATTATATCATATAAATCCACTTGCCGCCAACAAATTCTCGTCATAATCACTGTCGACATTTCAATAAAAATATTTTGAATTTTTAAATTAACAGCAACATTTTAATTTATCCACAATAATTCTTGGCTACACTCTTAACACATTTATTCAAAAATAAACTTGGCCAAACTGACAGATATGAAAAAAATAAATATGTTTGTCATATTTGTTGAAACAATTTTGGGGCGTAGGTGTGATTGAAAAATTTAGCATTTTTATGTTGTGCGCCTGGCAACTCAGGCTAATTTATGTGCTAATTAAATAAATCTACAAAGTATGTTAAATTTTCAGTGAGACATTCCACTGTGCGTCAGTCAGTTCAAAATTGAATATTAAAGCTAATTTATTGGCAATAAAGCTTAAATCAACCAAGGCATTCTTGATCATTTAATATTTTTGATAGGTTTTTTCCTTTTTTCGTATTTGCCTGGCTTAATCATATGATTTACTTTTAATTTATTAATTATAAGCAAGAGGAATTTAAAATAAAAACAAGTCGTTATTAATTTAGAAAATATATACAAAAGCTTAATAGAAACATTAATTAAATAAATATTGCTTAATCTTGTACAAAATAAAAGCTTAGCTATGAAGCATATCCCATCACTGTCGCCCACTAATCGACTATCTAGCAGCGCTGTGTCACTCACTAATTTGTCTAGAACAAAATTAGCACAGATCCCAAATGGTCCGAGAAATTAATTTCAACAGCGGCCTCATAAATTTGCTCTGACGTTTGTGGTTGCTATATTTTGGGACTATATCTTTTTTTCAGCAGCGAGTAAATTATAGTTCACAATAAAAATGCTTGCAAAACTTATAAATTAGGATTATTGTGAAAGTCGGATTATCATCAAAGGAAAAACAAAACAAAAATGTTATTTACAAACTAGATTTTTTCTTAATCCATAACAGACAACAAAACGATCAAAAACCGAACTATAGAATTTATTTAGCATGAAAAATTTTACGCAATACTGCGTGGGACGCTCTTGCTTTTTTCTAGTAAAAAAAATACACAATTATTTCTTATAACGGACATTCTAAAAATATTAGAAATGCTAATATATTATGTTGAAATTCTTATAACAGATTTTTTTCTTCAAACAGGTTCAGAAGGTTTGGCTATATTAAATAAAATGTTTTCTTAATTTTCATGGTAAATGCAAATAATCTTGGGGTTTTAACATCTTTTTCTCCTCTCCCCGATGTGTCTGAAGGTAAAAAAAAATTAATAGAAATAATACTAAAAAAGAAAAAAAATTAAATTTTAAAAAAAATACCAAACTGATTATAAAAATCATTTAAAAAAATTAATTTAGGTATTTGAAAATTTAATTTTATAGTTCTTTTTTTAATTTTTATTTATTATCTTCTTTAAGAACCAAAATTTGACTATTTACAATAAGCATATTAAAAAAAAATATAAATTCGACAAAAATGGAAAAAGTGAATTTCGTGTACTCATCAAGCATTATCTTTTGCATAAAAAACCATCATCGAAAGCAAGATATTAATAAATACTTAGTTAGAAATCGTCGATAAAATCCATGAAATTGTATTGGACGATTGGAGATTGAAAATGCGTGAGGTGGCTGAGCCTGTAGGCATCTCATTTGAGCGGATACATTACGTGTTACAATAATATTTGGACATGCAAAAGCTAAAAGATTAAGCGCAGCCATGTGACCACTTCAAAGAAGTGTTTGGCAATGTTCAATCGCAAGTAATGAGCTGGCTTGATCACACTAGTTCGAAATAGTTCGTAAATGATTATATAATTTTCCTAAAATATTCCCCACCTTTGGTGTCAATTTAACGAAAAGTGTAAACTTCATTTTTAGGAAATCAGCTATGGCGCTAGATGAAGCCCGATATTCTAACGATATATATACTTTTATATTTTAGAGAAGGTGAAAAGACTCCTAAATTAGTTTTTATCATTGTTTGAATTATGCTCGGTAAATTTTTGTAATTAATAACATCAAATGTATGAAAATATACTGAAAGACAATTGATTCAAAACAAAACAACAAACTTCTCTGCAAAACAATTCAAAAGTTGAACTTTATGCTCTCTTCTTTTTATAAACTCCTGTTAAGCATTCAATCACAACTACTTACTACTATATACAATCTTTCTTTCCTTAGGCGCTCCATTCCACTTATGAAGCTTCTTCATAATAAATCTCTACTCCCCGCAATATAAATCAACTTAACGAAGGCTAAGAGTTGCCTAGCTGCTACCTGACTAAAATATGGCGGCGGCTGTATTTAATCCCTTTATGAACTTATCGACATGGCGAATGATTAATGTCAGCAAATTTAACATCGTTAACCCGAACATAACGTAAGTGAAAGATGAGCTCGCTGAACAAGCAAGGCAGATATCATAGATAGCAGAAGGGCAGAAAGACGAAGCAGATATCACGAGGGCAAAGATGGAGAAAAAATATAAAACAAGCAAAAAAAGGGATAACAGAGAAAAAACTGTTTAAGTTGTGGAAGTACAAAAAGAAGCATCAGTAGTGCATGGTGCACAGTGTTGTCAGAGTAGGGATTTTCGATATTTTTATCTTTTAGAAAATGTGCAATATTTTTCCTGTAAGATGCAAGTTTTTGTGGTATTCGAGGTCTTTTAATCGAATAATTAATATAATATGTTAATTACTTCTTAAAATAATACTTATTGGAACTGTTCTTTTTTGTTTCTTTTGTAATTTTTTGTTAAAGCCTAGTACTCTGTTCGTTTGCGTGAATTTTTGCTGGCAACATCTATTTATTTGTTGCGTGAAATTTCTGATTTAAAGTTTGCTGCGAGAAGTTCCTATGGCAACGTTTCTCAGAGAGACGCAGAGAGTGAGTGGGGAAATTTCATACGATCTGTCTCTGTTCACTTCAAAATAAAAAGGCAGTACAATTAAATTTTCGTGAAAAAATGTTGCTCAGAAACATGTTGCAATCATTTCACGCAGCGGAACAGAGTACTGCTCTGGCGAACATGTTGTGAAAATTTACACGCTTGTTTCGCAGCTGTCACTTTTTGTATAGAGATTTGTGTGGAATTTCACATGAAACTGAACAGAGTCTATGTTTAAGGAACAAAAAAAAAACTTAAAATTCAAGCAATATTTTGGTTTAATATTGAACGAAATATTAGGATAATAAACGGTCTTGTTGCATCGTTGCAAATGTATTTTTGCAAAGGTAGATTTTTGTGAGCACATCTTTAATATTATGATGCATGGGCGTCCATAGTCACTACCTAGGGGGAAAGTGCCCCCTATTCTCCCCTAGGCAGTGAATTTTTTTAAATATCTTCATATAAATTCAAAAAACCGTAAGCTACAGTTAAAAAATTTAACGGGAGAGTCAAAAAAGTATCTAAATTGTAATTGTAATTGCATGTTGCGCTCAAACTTAGGGATTTTAGAAATTTTTTACTAAAAACGTCGTTTTTATTTTTAGGAGTGTAAAATTTAGCAGGAACATGTATTTTGATTTCTATTAAAGTTCATCAATAGTCAATCAAAAAGTCGACTTTAAATTTATTGTAACTTACGGCTTTTTAGATTTTACATGACGATATTTTTAAATGTTAATATATTTTGAAGAGAACTCAAAAATTCTTTTTTTTAAGTATATTTATAAATTATGCTGAGCTAAGCCATGCATGCATTTTTAAATAGTATGTTGTAACCGTCGCAGTGATAAGTTACGATACCATTTCATTTACCCTTGTTTCACAGGTAATTTTCAATAGGTATTCTTACACTCAAAAAATGTTGTGTGTAAATATTATTAATAACTGCGTCCATTCTATGAATTTTATTCGTAGTTTTCAGTCACAAATAGCATTCATAGATTGGACGTAGTTTGGTACATATTACAAAAATTTTATTCGTATTCATACAAAAACAAATTTATATTGTACGAATACATTTGTTACATTTACCAGATCTTTCAAAGGTTTGATTAATTTGATTTTATCAACAAAGAAATGAATCAGTAAATAACGAAATAAGAATGCATTCAATTAATGCAAAATTAATTCATAAACAAAATTTTTAATTCACATTCATTTTTAAAAAAAATGATTAATTATTCATTTCAATTATTAATTTTCGTTATTCAGAATAATGAATAATTTTTTATTCATTTGAATGATATTCACAAAGAATGCTATTCGCAAAGAATTTCAGAATTTTCAATTATTCTACCTTTATTCATTGTTAAATTTTCATTCATTGTTAATTTTTTATTCATTATTCATTTGTTATTCATTGTTAATTTTTTATTCATTATTCATTTTTTATTAATTTTTATTTATGGCTTAGGACTAAAATGAAAAAAAAAGAATAAAGAATAATTTCCACGCCAATTAAATGTACCGACTTATAAAAGACAGCGAAATTTTGATATTTTAACTCTCCAATCATGGATGCGAACTTGGCTGCATTGATCAATGTATCGGTTCAACAGCATACTAACCAACGAAAAGAAAATTTCGCTATCTTTTCGCTGTCAAAAACGCAATGCATTTTTTACGGAAGATTTCTTTTCGCTTCTACAGCATAGTAAGCTTAGGCAAAAAAAAACGAAATAAGAATGCATTCAATAAATGCAAAATTAATTTAGAAACAAAATTTTTAATTCACATTCTTTTTTTAAAAAAAATGATTAATTATTCATTTAAATTACTCATTTTCGTTATTCAGAATAATAAATAACTTTTTTTTTTCATTTGCATAATATTCACAAAAAATGCTATTCACAAAGAATTTCAGAATTTTCAATTATTCTACCCTTATTCATTATTAAATTTTCATTAATTATTAATTTTTTATTCATTATTCATTTGTTATTCATTATTCATTTGTTATTCATTATTCATTTTTTATTCATTATTCATTTTTTATTAATTTTTATTTATGGCTTAGGACTAAAATGAAAAAAAAAATGAACAGAGAAAAATTTCCACGCCAATTAAATGTACCAACATATAAAAGACAGCGAAATTTTGATATTCTAACTCTCCAATCATGGTTGCGAACTTGGCTGCATTGAACAATTTTTCGGTTCAACAGCGTACTAACCAACGAAAAGAAAATTTCGCTACCTTTTCGCTGTCAAAAAAGCAATGCATTTCTTACGGAAGATTTCTTTTCGCTTCTACAGCATAATTAGCTTAGGCAAAAAAAAAAAAAAATTAGTCATTGTGTAAGGAGGAGATGTATTGACAGTTCTGTCATAGTGATAAAGTAAGCTTGCAAAATTTCAATACGGCAATTTTTATGTTGAAGATCCACCACGTTCTAGAAGGACGGCTAAAGCTGATGATGATACATACAATAAGTGCATACCGGTGAATAAAAAACTATTGAGATCGCTGCGAGATTAAGTGTATCGAATGAATATATTTGACCGTTCAATGATTTTCAAGTTTAAGGTCAGTGTAAGATTATAATAGGCCTAAAATTAGGCCTAAATTTGCCTAAAAATAGGCAAATGCAACACTGTCGAAGGTAAAACCTAGCAGTAGCAAAAATAGTTCCTCTCTTATAAGGTAGACATGGGTAACGTAGCAAAAAATGCTAATACACCAACCCAAGCGCAATTTACAATATCAGCGCAATGAGTTAACGCCACTGCATCACGATATAGTGTAAAATACTTCATAGTTACATATCATATTACCAAGATGAAAATCAGCGCAGGCTTTTTTGAATTGGATAGCGCGTTGCGTTTTGTGGCAATTTGTTGAGTTTGGTTATTTTGTAACTATTAACGAAAAATTCAGCTTTAACACAAAAACAAAAAGTAGCGCATAACTTAAAAATCAAACGCATTATGCTTTCCCGTAACCACTTCTCCATCTTTAAATAAGCAAATAACGTTTGCTTCGTAAATTCCATCATTATGTTTGAGGCGCCGTTCAACTTGTGAAATTTTTATGTATAAAAATGTTGTCATTTTTTTAATCGTGTCATTTGTGTTACTGCGCTGTTGCGTTACTTTTTGTTAAAACAAGTTAAAGCGCAGTAATGCATTCAAGTGCTACAACTCAATAGCGCAACACAGCGCAGCGTTACCCATGTTTATTATAAGGACGTTTGATTAGACGTTGAATATGTTTTTACTCTCCAGATTTATGTATTTATATATATTTTATATATATTTAGAAATTTTCATTGTTTGTATTTTTGCGTAATAAATGTTTGTCCTCATTTTCTATTGTCTTCGGTTATTTATTGCTCTACGTTCAGCATAAGTTATGAGTTGAAGCCAGCTAAAGAAGAAAAAAAAAATACATTTCACTCTTTCACAAAAATCTTGCACTTTTTATGGTTGGGTGAAGGGAGTGGAATGGGATGTGGGAGCTAAATATATATATATATATATATAGAAAGAAGACAAAAGGTATTGTTTATTGTTTTTTAAAATTGATGGCCTTTTCTCATATCATATGACTACTTATAATGATTTGTTTCCTGCTGTGCTAAATTTATGATGTCAGAATTCTAAAGCGCAAAGCAAAAGGATGCAGAATGAGCGGAAAGAAAAAATAGCCTTAGAAGAGCTGCTATAATTAATTTATTTAATTTAAAATTATTCAAACAAAGTTTTTCTAAAATTATGTTTAAACATGAATATAGATGTGAAAACTTAATTTCTAATATTTAAAAAAAAAATAAACTGGCCATTTCAGCCCTTGGAAGAACTTTGACCTATGTAAATATTGAATATTAAAACTTTGAATATTTAAAAAGAATAATTTCTGACCAAAAACTTTCTGCTATAAAAAATGAGAGCCTGTAAAGAGGTAGAAGGTAGAGCCTGGTAGGTTGACACTACCTTGTCAAAATGTGAGATTAAAAAAATTTGTAGGCCAGTAACAAAAAAATAAATAAAATAAAACGCTTTAAAATAAAATCAACGCGATATCAGGACTACATAAGGACGATAGAGTGATCTCTTTATAATTATGTGATTATTTTAGCATTTTTAAAAAATTTGTTAATATGATATCCTCTCCTGAATGCAGCTTGCCCAATCCGCATCCGCCTACCGCCTTAACAGTTCACAAAGTTTCTTTGCATACTAAAAATAAAACTCATATCCGGATTTCCAGAAAGGTACCGAAGGACCCGTTTAGCTACAACCCAATGATATTTCTTGCGATTTATTAACAAATTGTAACAATCTCGAAATAATCTCTCTGTAAAACTCGTTTTATGTTTTCTTTTGTTTGACGACCGTTGACTGCAGCTCGTGAGAAAATAGGTAGTCGTCAAGGCTACCTGATAAATAATTTTACCATGAGACAACCTATAATAAATTAAGCATGATGTGAAACAGTCATCAAAATAGCAAAACAGAAATTTTATTAAAATTCTTTTTCATCTGTGACAAATCATAAAAAACCTAGCAGCAAATTCGAATCATTGGTATTGGAAAAAGCGGAACAACCTTTGTAAAAGTAGACAATGTCAATGAATTGAACTTTAAGTTTACCAATACTTTACTTTGGTCAACTCAGCACTTTACACCACAAAACATAAGAATGCTTTTGGCCAAAACATATTTACTTCCAACACTTTTATTCGGGTGCGAAATCTTCGCTAATTGCGACTATGCTGCTAAACGCAAATTAAACATGCTTTACAATAACATTGCATCATATATATTCTGTTTGAAAAAATACGATCACATATCCCATCGCTCGAAACAAATATGCTCGATGACTTTTGATAAACTTTTAGATTTTCGCACTTTACTACTTTTACATAAAATAATATATACAAAAGAGCCATCGTATCTTTTAGAAAAACTTAGATTCGCACACTCTCAACGGTCAAAACAGCTAATACACACACGACACAATCTTTTAGTATCAGAGCGACAATTTTTTCTTTATGGAGTACGTCTTTGGAATTCTCTTCCACATCAACTTCGAAACATCTGCAACGCCGCCCGTTTTAAGAAAGAGCTTTTTAAAATATTTCAGGATCTTTAATTGTTAATTTTTGCATCGTCAGTATTTCTGTTAGTGTATCTGCTGCATTAAACCTGTTTGTATCTATTTGTTTAAATATTTGTATTAAAGTCTTCTAAAATTCTATTACTTTTCTGTAGATTTTATTTTAACTTATAATTAAATTTTGGATTTGATTTTTAATTAAATTTTTAAATCTAATTTCACTTTAATTTTTAAATATTTATTACATCTAATTTGAGTTTAGTTTTTTAAATATATATATATTAATTTCACCTTTAGTGACTTATGCTCTTTAAATAAGATTCTAGTAATCTTCAGCGTAAGGATTTATTCCCTGTAATGAAAATATAAATAAAATAAACAAAATAAAAAAAAAAATATATATTCCTGTGTCTTCTGTGATTTCAAGCCCATGCAAAGGATTGCCGATTCTCGTTAATAATAGGGATGCAAACGATGCATCGATAGTATCGTCATCGACGATATATCGTTCATAAACATTGATGTCAACATCTATGTTCTTATAAGAGATACATCGTCGATACATCGGTCTGAAAAGGAAAAACATCGACAACGTTCGCTCATTTTTGTCCGATTCACAATTTGACATCTGGAAATACCACAAAAAGCTTATACACAATAACACAAAAAATAAATATTCTGATGCATCTTCAATAGCAAATGTAAGCGAAACAGAAGTGCAGATGTACCTGTAGTCTCCTATTGCACCAATAAAAAAGATCCGATCGAAATTTGGGATGACATGAAATCTCTAATTTTAAAACTTGCGAAGATTGAAATGCTATATCTGTACCCAGCGAATACTTGTTCTCGGAAGCTAAAGCAACCATCACTCAAGAAAGAAATAGGCTTCTAGTGACGAGGTTATCTAAGCTTCTTTTCCTTAATTCAGTTTCCAAATTTATAAACTCCAACAAATAAACGTTTTAAATTTATTAAATAGTAAAACATGTTTTCTATTTGACATAGATTTTATTTTGGTGGTGGTCTATAGGTATAAGACACCAGTGTGCTGGTGCAATCAAGTGATGCCAGCAGATTACCTGTGCTATAAAGTAAGGATAAGTATCGAAGTTTACCACCGAAAAACATCACCGAAGTTTGACGAAGTTATAAAGCCTAATCCTTCATTCAAAAAACGGACATAAAAAAGTTTACAAAAACTAACATGAGATTTTTTCTCACAAAATTAAAAAAAAAAACAATAATAATAATATGTGTAAATAAAAAACTGTGTTTTGCATGAACAAAAAAAAAAAACCCGTTTTTTGAGGTCGGAAGAAAAATAACAAAAAAATAAATTTTTCATACGAAATACAGAATTTTTGTCGATTCCTTTTTCAAATTTTGTTTTTTTAAATTTTTCTACGTCCATACATTGTAAGAAATTATTCTTTCTTTTATATTTTATAATAGAGTGTAAATAAAAAATATGTAATCTATAAAAATAATACTTTTTCGACTCAATACGAATTTTTTGACCTCAATACTAGGCCTAATCCAAAAATGAAAACATCGTAAAAACATCGATATATTGGTTTTATTAACAATGTTTTTAAACATCGATAATTGTCAAGTGAACATTGATGTTTTCAAACATCGATGTTTTTAAGAACGATGTTGCATCCCCAGTTAATAATAATTCAAAATTTAGTTTCTTATGTGTTGATGATACTGAGGTACTAAAAAGTTCTCTTGCCATAAAGTCCAACGCAACTGGGCTCGATAAGGTCCATTCGGTTTTCATCTAAGCTTTACTTCCAAAACTCTTACGGGTCATAACACACATTTTTAACACCTGTTTTACTACTTGCAAATTTTCTACAAACTGAAAAATAGCTAAGATTTTGCCTGTTCTAATGTCTGATAATGAGTACCTCCCCATTGCGATTTTCCCTTTCCTCTCAAAAGTTTTAGAGCTACTCATATATAAATAAATAAACATCTATTTATTAAAAAATAAATTACTACCTGAGAAGCAATCTGGATTTAGATCAAAAGGTAGATGTGTAACAGCACTTACTGATGTAACTGAAAAAATCCGGGCCACTATAGATAGTAAAAAGGTTACTGTATGCTTGACTACTCCAAGGCCTTTGATACTGTAAATCACGATATACTTGTCACGAAGTTGAAATCGATGTATGGGTTTGATATAAGTGCTGCTAATTTAATTATTTTTTATTTGAGTAAACGACAGCAAGCAGTTTGCTGTGAGGATGCAGTCTCCAAATTTGTAGAATTAACGCGGGGAGTACCCCAGGACTCAGTTTTGGGCCCACTTATATTCTCAATCTACATCAATGATCTGCCAAAGATGTTAAACAATTGCGAAATTTATATGTATGCACACGACGTACAGTAATATATGTCCTGCACACCTGATACTATTATCTTAACGATTTCTAACCTAAATGAAAATTTACAGCAGGTCAACATTTGGGCACAACAAAATGGACTGTCGTTAAATCAAAAAATCACAGTGCTTGCTTATTTCTAGAAAAGTCGTTGTGACTACAAACATTCTGAAAGTAACACTCAATAACATTAACATAGGATTTGTGACACAAGCCAAAAATCTTGGCGTTGTCTTTTATAATACATCATGATGGAACACATACATATATATATCTCAATCGGTAGAAAATTTTCTCTCTTTCCAAAGGGGGAGTTTTACTGCAAACGTTCTTAAATATCTCCCCCATCTCTCTTTATGCTCTCGATTTTTTAATCTCAACTCGTTTATAACATATTAAAAGCGTAGACATATTATTTGCTTTCATCTCTTCCATGTCTTCCAGCAGCTATGAAGAATCTCTCTGGCCATATTTTGCTGATTTTGTGCTTTTCTTCTTTTGCGCCTTGCATAATGTAAGCGCCTTTAGACTTCATCCTCAATCACACCGTTACCCTTTCATGCAAGCCGACAAAGACAGCGCCAACGGATGCGACAGCTTCATGCCAAGCTTCCCGCCAAGTCGTACTCAATTCAATACAGCTCAAGCGCAAAGTAGCAAAAGTAACAAAGTAACTACAACAACAACAACATCTAAAACAACATAACGACTGCGACTTGGCTCAAGCTGCTTACAAGCGCTACAGTTGTGCTTACCAACAACGTTGCAGTCAGTGACAACATTAAACCATGCCATAGCAACGGAGTCACTCACACACACACATGGGCAAAGTCAGGGATGCAGTAGCAAAGCGTGCGAACGCAAACCAGTGAGCGTGGTAAACGACCCTCCGACATGACAGCTCGATTTAATATTACAATTTATGTTGGCCATTAAAATGTCCGATGACTTCGCTTTATTTTATGCGATTATAATAACCAGCCAAACAGGCAACCAACGACAAGCAAGCTTCCAGCAGTTCAACCAGCCAAGCTGCCAACCAAACAGCCAGCAGCAGCAGCCACAGTAGAAGAGACCTACTAACAATGAAATGAGTAACTATTGCAACTTCACGAGCACTTCATCTTCTACGGCCTGCTGCTATACAGGAACTACAACGTCTTCTTCTTCCTCTTCTTGATTCTTGAAGTTGTTGAAGTTTTGTGTCTTGAGCGGAAGCCCTCTTGCCAACAAAATTCGGTACACCTCAGTCAAAACGGCGGAGTTAAGTCATAAATATTGGGTGAAAAATAATATTTATGAGGCGTATTTACGATATGTAGTCATATGAGTGGAGGAAAAAAAATAACAAAATTAGGCTACTGATGAAACGAAACCACATGAAGTGACTTTGGGCTTGAATTCATGAAACCCCACCACCAAATTGCGCTAAGCTTAGGCATAGCAATAATTTAATAATATGCTGGGAGTCAGAGAGTAAAACATTTATAAACTCTAAAGCGATTACAAGACTGACGTCGTTTTGTAAGTTTTAAATGCTGTATACTGCTTTGAGATGGGGGAAATTATTTTTAATGAGGCGCTACTGAAATGACAGATCATGACACTTCGTTAACATATATGTTAGTTAACATAGTCTAGACATGAGTGACTCGTGACTTTGTATTACTAGAGACGGGAAGTTAAGTAAGTGAATGACAAGTAAGTAACTCAAGAACTTTCATTTTTGTAACTCAAACCAGCAATATTTTTTGATTTAAATTTTTTTAAGTATTATACTTACATATACGAATTTTTAAAAGCTCTTCGAAAATTATACAATTCTGATTAATTACACAATTTTTTTTTAATAAATTTTCTTATTTTTATTATCTTGAAAGAGTATATAAAAATATTTCGGATTATAATGGTTAGAAATTTAAAAAATTAAACTAAACGATTTTTTTGCTAAAATCGCACTTCTTGGCTTTCGTACAGGCATATATCACAATATCTGCCACCATAAACATTAAAAAAAAACAAAAATTGTTTTAGTGTCATTTAACGGTTTTTAATAAGTGACTCTTAAAAGTGAATATATGTAAAAAATAAACGCAAACAAAAAGGTGAAAGGTGAAACAAAACAAAATGTAATTGTTTTTGTTTTGAGTTTAGTATTCCGTGGTAGAATAAAGCATTTTTTATTAAAAAGAGTAAAAATATTTGGAAAATATCTGTTTCGAAATGGGCCGTTTTTTTTAGTTACGTGGCAGTCTTTTTTTCTTAAAATTTTTTTTTGTAATCTTTTTATTCTATCGCGTTTATAAAGTCATTTCGCCACATGTTCTGTTAGTGTTCGAAGATTTTTTTTTAAATCAGTGAACAAATTAATTACCTATAGGTATAGATGTAGACATGGGCAGCAATTAAAGTTGTATAACGGGGCAGTCTTTTTTATCGAATACAAAAACAGGCAAGGAGTTGAGATAATTAAAAAAAATTTGGTACACATAATTAGCAAAATTGTATGATGGCAAAATCGTATCAAGAGTATGCTTCAATAAATATTTTTTTGAATTCGCCCAATAAAACCTTTAAAAGTAGGGACCGACTATAACAGTCATGTTAAAAATTTCTATTCAAAAAGTCAAATGGAAAGAGTAAGTCTATTCGATAACTGAATAAAGCAATGTGATGCTTGTTAGCTAAGGAATAATAGTATTTAATGGTTTTAGTTTATCTGATTTTTTTTGAAAAGTCATTAAATAATCGTTATATTTTGACCAATTTTATTTGGATCAAAAATAAAAGTTAAAATTTGACTTTTATTTTTTTGATCAAATATAAAAGTTGCTTATGAATTACGAAAAATTACGAATATAGTTCTAAAAGAATAAAAAATGTACTCTATTGTTTCAAAAATTTAAACTCTTATAATATTTAATATTTATTTACGTGCAATAGAGGCACCACCGGCAATAAACCTATGGTTAGACAAGTTGCTAAGCTGCAGAAAGGTGCGGGCTGAGTGGGTCACTAAATCCATGGTAAGGGAAGCTCGCAGTGGGACACCCCAGGGAGGGGTCCACTCGCCACTACTATGGAATCTTGTAGTTAATGAACTACTCGAAAAGTTCGCAGGTAAAGCCCCGAGGATAACTGCCTATGCAGACGACATAAGCATTATTATATTAGGGAAATGTCTATCAACAGTAAGCTCCATAATGGACAGCACACTCAAAGATGTACTTAGATGGTCAAATTCAGTCGGTCTTAGTATTAACGCAGAGAAAAAGGATCTGGTTCTGTTCACGAAAAGGTACAAGATACCACAGTGGATACCACCGAAACTGAACGATATACGTCTCATACCGAAAACTCACACAAAATATCTAGGAGTCATCCTGGACAGCAAGCTGTCATGGAAAACCAACGTGGAAGAAAGGGTGAAGAAATCCACCATTGCGCTATACACATCAAAAAAGATGATAGGCAGTACGTGGGGTCTCTCCTCTCACCCTTTCTGATGCACTGGATCTATGTAACGGTAGTGCGCCCTATTCTACTCTACGGGATTATTGTGTGGTGGCCGGCTGTGAACAAATCAACATTCCTCAGGCACTTTGAGAAAACTCAGCGGCAGGCAGCGCTATGCATCACGGGGGCACTGAAGTCAACTCCAACTAAAGCGCTTGAAACCATTCTAAGTATGGACCCCCTGGACATACACGCAAAACTAATAGCCGGAAAAACGGCACAACGCCTTACGGCAGCAGGCAACATGCACATTCAAAATTTTGGACATTGTACAATCGGAAAGGATCTACCTAGTAGCACGGACTACATGGTGCCTCGCACGATAGTCAATTCCAAAGCACGAACTCTTCTGGGACCAAATGACTGGTGCAAAGGTATAGAACAAGCACAGCAGGCGGTCAACATATTTACCGACGGCTCCAAAATGCCTACGGGGGTAGGTGCGGCGGTGTATTGCGCAAAGCCTAATATAAGGCAGCCATATAAACTGCCGAACCACTGCAGTATCTTCCAGACGGAAATATTTGCCATAAGGAAGGCTGCTGAGATAGCCCTCAGCATGGACACACAACACTCTAACATCAACATTTTCGTTGACAGTCAAGCGGCGATCAAATCCATGCGCTCCGCTAGCATCAAGTCCAAAAGTGTCTTGGCTGGCAGAGATGCACTAGATGCACTATGCGCTTCGAAAAGAGTGCGCATCTACTGGGTCCCTAGCCACCAGGGCATTGAGGGAAATGAGATGGCAGATGGTTTAGCAAAGGAAGGCGCCGGGCTGGAATCAGAACTCGCAGAACATGTCCTTACTCCGCTACAAGAGTTGTACAGGAACCTCGAAAGAAGAGCCACACTAGCAGTGAATCGTAGATGGAGAGATACGACAATGTGCAAAATCTCGAAAATCATGTGCAATGCACAATGCGAAAAACGAACTCTGTTCATCTTGGCACGCCCGCGCAAGGATTGCAGGACACTAGTGGGCATGCTCACTGGCCACTGCATGACGGCAACCACGCGAGGAAGCTGGGTATCACCACGGATGACAACTGCAGGAAGTGCAAAGAACTGGGCACAGTGGAGACCCTGGAGCACCTACTATGCACATGCCCCGCTCTACTTAGATCGAGACTAAAATACCTAAGCTCATCGACGTTCCCGTCACTTAAAGATGTAGCCAGGGTGTCTCTAGAATCCCTCCTAAGGTTTGCGAACTCAACGCAAATCTTTAAAGACTTTTAAAACAAACACAAAGGTTCTTTGCTCGCTACCGGTACCACTAAGGACCTGAATTGGTCTATGTGAGCCTCACGAAGGCATCCGGTTTAACATAACCTAACCTAATATTGTATTTAATAAGAAATAGATCTGAGAAATTTTTAATATCTATTTTTGATCGGAAAAATACACGCCAAATTTGAACTTATATTTTTGATCAAAAGAATAAAATGTAAATTTTAACTTTAATTTTTGATCGAAAAAATAAGAGTAAAATTTTAACTTTTATTTTTGACCAAAAAAATAAAATTCAAATTTCAACTTAAATTTTTGATTGAAAAACTAAAAGTCAAATTTTAACTTTTATTTTTGATCGAAATGAAATTGACCAAAAAATAACTGATGAGTCAATAACAAAAATAATATGTTGACTATTATGAAAAAAATCATAACCGTTACGATCCCTGCTTAAAAGTGAAATCGGCAATTTTTTGGCTTAAATTTCAACAAGAATGATAATAGTATTAATATTAAGTTTTGCCCACAATATTAGTATTTATATTCTTTTGATCTGCCCACAGATGTGCCCTCCTCTCCTATAACCTCATTGAAATGATTTAAAAGTTGTGATATTTGTTTTCAAAACATAAAAATTTGGAATGTGGGAAAACTAGATCGATAACTAGTTGTGTTTTAAAAATATGAGAAGTGGGCACTTCATGATGCCGAAGGCTACAGACCAAAAACGAAGACAAAATTCACCAAAGCGTGAATTCGCAGTAACTGTTTTTTCCCTACGAATAAAATTAATAACTTTCTTTACAAAAGTTTAATGATTTTTAAGAACTTTTATTTTCTTATAAAATAATTTTAAAGTTTTGGCGGTTATGAGGAAACAAGACGAAAATTTAAATATCTAGTCAAGGATTGAATCCGAGTTCAAAAATTTTTAAAATGAATTCCTGTCCTTAATGAGATCTATTCAACGACATACTTTTTTCATGATCCGGTAAAAATTGGTGAAGTTATACAAAAAAGACCATTTTGGGCGGTTTTTGGGTCCACATAAAAAATGTCTATGGCACTAAAATCCTCTCGAGATAAGCTTTCAAATGATGGATAATGATAAGCTTCCAATTTTTTCACCCATAAGGGGGTGACCCACTGAAAGGAGGCACAATCAGTTGGGACGTTCAAAAAAGTCTTGTTTAAGATTGTTTTTGGCCACACACTAAAATAACACTGTGCAAAAATTTAAGGTTGGAAAAATTGGAATGGTTTCTGATAGGCAGTGGTCCAAAAAATATATTGTCCAACTAATTTTTCTGGGTTAGCTCAAATAACCGATCTTTTCAAGGTCAACTTTTATACTATCGGGGTGTCGTTAGTTATCTCTTACTCCTAAGCTAAGTAAAATTTTGATCAAAGATCTTCAGTCAAATTTTTTCAAATTAAATGTCTTTTCAATTTAGGATACATTATCGCCCCCTTCATATTATCACATATTTTATTTTTTTTATAAAAAAATATTGGAATAGTTAGTGGGATACAGTAAAATCTCATTGATTGCGTGGGATAAAAAAAGAAGTGTTTTACCGTGATTACTGCTGCTTTTGTAACAAAATCTAAGATAATACATAAGATACCATACCTTAGATTATAAAGACAATTTTCTAATTGAAGGTTTCAAAATTTAATGGACCAATTTAACTGACGAAAGTATCTAGGAAGCTGACGAAGTTTCTAAAGGTTGCACTAATAAAAATTCTTAAAAATATTTTTTTTAAAACGTTTTCTTGATTTCTATAAATTATTTTTTTTCTTAAAACGCCAAAAAATAAATTTTTAGAAGCGGTTGCACACTATTGTAGTATAACTGTCGCTTGACATGTTGGATGCAAAATTAAAATTAATCTCATTGACTTACCCTGTAGCTTTAAATGACCCCTATTGAAACTTAATAAAATAATAATCACTTATTTAACAGCAATATATAAATAAATGTCGGCTATTAATCTTGTCAAATAGACTTTGTTAAAGCTATTATCCGAACTATTATTCCCCCCGCCCACTCTCTAATATATATGCACATACCTAAATAACAATTTCCTCTCATTTCTCATAACTGAATAATCGTTTATAATAACAATGCTTGATTTATAGCGAAATAGCTAAATAACATGAATTTGTTGCCGTTTTTGTCATAACATCATAGTTGTTAACGAGAAAAAAGAAAAATAAAAAAGGGAATCGATTACTAATGCAAAACAATATAATAACATATAATTATGTTAATAGTATGCAAATGCAATAATTTGTTAAGCTTGTACGTAATCGTTTTGTGAATTAATTGAAAATTGTTTGTTTATTACATGTAGTATTCAGTTTAAAGCTGACATTGTTGTAGTTTAGAAGAGAAAATGAAATGTGGGATGGAAGACACTCCCCAGATGATGGCTTTAGTAACGCTTTCCACAAATAAAATGTGTAATGAACTGTAGTTTTTCGACAAATATCTGGTTTTCAAAAAGCAGGCAGTCATCTTTTAGGTCAAAGCGTATGTTTGCAGATTTGAATATAGTATATTGTGGGTACAATTTCTTATAAAAAATAAACTTTTACGTAAATTTTCATCGTTTTCTGGACACCAAGTTTTATTGCAACAGTCTTAAAAATGAAAAATTTATCAGGTTTAACCTATGGTTTTGCCCTCAAAAACCACGTGTTTTCTCAAATTGAATGCATTATAATAATGAATTATGAAGATCGAAGATCAATTGTTTTAAAAGCTATGAATATGCAAAGTTTTTTTTCTCAATCTAGTAGCTTGTTATGGAAAATCATGTCAAATGAATGTCAACATCAAGTGTGGGCTTCAGACTTATTTGGTTATAGCGTGTTTTTATAATTAATTGTCAGCTATTAATTGACAATGTAGCGATTGTGAGTGATTTTAAAGATTTCTACGAAAGATAAAACCGCGTAATTAATTTAAGTGTGTTGTTATTATCCAACTAATGAGGGGTTTTGCCAAATATGGTAATGATTAATATTAAGACAATTAATTATGAATTGCACTTGTTTGACATAAATATTGTTTTGATTGAAGTTAATTATAGTTTTATAATAATTTTTATTTATAATAAAAACCGGTGTTATTCGGGAAAAATGTCGTCACCTTAGATAATATACGTAAAGAGATAATTTTCAATATGTTTATCAGGTTGAGGTCAAATGGTTATCTACACTGTTTAGTAGAAAATATTTAATTTTAGTTGTTAAGGGTTATTTTTTTTTATTATAGCTAGAAATTTTTATTTTATAGAAAAATAATTATATATATAAATATTTATTTAAAAATATCACATAAAAAAGAATCGCCAGAAAAAAAGTCACTAAAATAAAAAATTTTCCATAAACTGAAAAAAAATTAATTTTTTCCAATAACGTAATTATTTGCCCAAAATATTAAAATATAAAAACTTCCACAAATAAATTAAAAATTTAACCATGCAAAAAAAAAAAGGTTCGAAAACGTCAGATATTTTGATTTTCTATAAATTATAGACTCTTTCAGTTTTTAATTATTAAAATGAAATGAAAAAAAATTCTAAAAATAAAATGTAAATTTAAAAAAAAAAATTCCCAAAAATAGTATTTTGTTTGATGCAGAGGAAGTTTATAGTCCAGTACACATATCAAAAAAAGATGAGGGTAGCTGGAACTTTTACGGGTTGTTTGGGAGAACACTATGAAGACTATCCTAATTTTTCGACCTCGAGGACACTGTGCTGACTTAGGGAGGGGGCAAAAACATCGAAATTTTCGCTTTGTACATTTTGTGTACCACATTTTTGTGCATGACAAAGTTGAAGAAAATTCAATTTTCTAAAGGTTCATTGATGGACCAAATTTTTGGACCCAATATTTACGGAGAAACAGCCGACCAAAGTTGAAATAAAATCATTTTTTATATAAATATGTGAACGTTTATAACATTTCATTTATAAGCTACTTACAAAATTTTGTTTACATCATATTTTTTAGAAATTTTTTGTTATAAAAATCAAATAAAAAATGTTGTAAGTCTTAGTTTTTTTTAAATTAAATTCTGAATCATTCATAAAAACATTAACCCTTTCGATTATTCTATGCCATATGGCATAGTCGCTTTTCAGTACCGGTTTTAAGTAAAAAAACTTGTATATACTACTTTTGTTATATTTTTATATTTTTCTTTAAAGTTTTTTGTACAGATTATTGAAAATAATATTTTGATTAGTAGACCCAGTAAATTGTAAAACTTCAGAAAACGAGCGTGCCTATCGAGTTTCGTATTTTACAAAAGAAGATCACTTCGTACTTTTATATATATTATTATAAAAACTGTTTTATTTAATAATTTTATTTAAGTCATTTAGTAGATACTTATATCTTTATTAAGTATAAAAAAGTTAGATCCCAAACATTGTTCAATAAGGATGCACGATTTTTTTTATTTCTTACTATGCCATATGGCATAGATTTTACCCAACGGAAATACGCCAGAAAAAAGCTTATTTTTTGTTTTACTCATATTGTACTGTACTTCAATATTTCAATGGTCTAAGAAGACTCGCAGCGGTTGGACGTTTTTTCACCTTACTTAATAGTTCTTAAATATTTCATTTGGTTGAGAAGAGCTGAGGCAGTTGGATGCTTTTTTATGCATTAATTTGATTTCTAGTTTGCGTAATTACGATGTCTTATAAACTTAACAACGAACAAATAGAATATATTTGATGACTCAGATTTATCTGACTTTGATAATGAAGAAGAAGAAAATGTTGTTTTGGATACTCTATTGGGAACTCTAACTGATAATAGTAATAACTCCTTTTTAATCGAGGAGCTAACTTATCCGGATGGAAATAATGATTTATTTGAGTAAAATATAGATGAAAGAGATGATTTATTAAGTTTGGATGAAGGTGCGGATCCATCATTTCAAAAAATTCTAAAATTTCGATGGGAAAAGAGAGCGCGGATAACTCCAAGCTCAGATTTTTCTGAAAATTATCGTAAGCAAGATATAAAAACTCCTGTTTCATATTTTTTAAATTATTTTCTATATGATTTTATTGACACAATTGTTCAGGCAACAAATCAAGCCTCACTTATGAAAACCGGAACTGCAATTAATGTTACAAGAGAAGTGATTCTGACATTAATCGATCTAGAAATTATTATTGGAACAATTGGATATCCTTGATTAGCGATGTACTGGAGTGGTTCTACTGAAATACCAGCCTTTCGTGGCAAAAAATAGATTTCATTTAATACGCACTAATCTAAAGTTCAGTGTAGAGAAGAACTCGAATGACTAACTTTATAAAGTTCGTCCACTTATAAATAAGTTATTGAAAAGAACTTATGATATTCCCAAAGATGAAAACTATTGCTCTGATGAAATGATGATTCCGTGCAAAGCAAAAACTGGGTTGAAGCAGTATATGCCCAAAAAGCCTATTAAATGGGGAATAAAAGTGTTTTGCCTATGCAGCTCAAATGGAATGGTATATGATCTCGAAATATATCAAGGAAAAAATACAATTGTTGGAGAATCAAAATTAAGTTTTTGCTCAGATATTGTCATTTACCTCTGTAAAACGATTCCGGAAAATAAAAACCACAAAATATTTTTTGATAATTATTTCACTACAATGAATTTATTAATATTCTTGCGGGAAAAAGGAATATGGGCAACAGGCACCATACGAGGAAATAGAACCGGAAAAGCTCCGATGGCAACAGAAAAAGATTTGAAAAAGTTAGGAAGAGGTAGTTATAACTATTGCATTGAAAGAAACCAAAATATTTTTCTTTTTAAATGGTTGGATGGGGGCTGTGTTCAATTCGCTTCGTCTATTTATGGTGATGAAGACACAAAAGAGGTAACCAGATTTTGTGCTGAGCAAAAATAAATTATTGTACCACAACCTAACGTTGTAAGTGTATATAATAAATATATGGGAGGAGTCAGCAAGATGGACTTTTTGCTGTCTTTATACCGAAATTCCATTCGGACAAGAAAGTGGACACTCAGAGTTTTTGACTATTTCATCGACTTAGCAGTATGCAACTCTTGGTTGGGATATCGCAACGGTAGTGATAGTAATAATATAAGAAAAAAAGACCAAATGGATTTATAAGCATTCCGAAATGATGTAGCTGATGGATTGCTAGCATTGTCATCAGTTCTAAATTTATCTCGAAAACGAGGAAGACCCAGACTAACTGAAGACGTAGATCTTTTAGACACCCCATCCACTTCGAAAGCAAGGCTCCTTCAGTTTCGATTCGTTTCGATGGCATTGAACATTGGCCGGAGTACTCAACTTCAAAACGTATATGTAAAATGCAAGGATGTAAAGGATATTCTAGATACTTTTGTTCAAAATGTGACGTCCATCTATGCATTCCAAATTTATCCAGAAATTGTTTCAAAGTATACCATGAAAAATAAGGTAAGGGGTCGTCCATAAACTACGTTACTGATTTTCCGGTTTTTTTTACCCCTCCCCTCGCCCTGCATTACTTTTCGTAGTGCTTTTCAAAACCCCTCCTCCCCCATAAAGTAACGTGACATATGAAATTAATTCATTCGATTGATTATATATTTTGACTAGCTCTGACAATTTTCACTAGTATTAGTGACTACTATGACTAGATACATTAAAGGAACAATTGGAAAAAAAATCAATAATTAATATCATCTGTAAAAGCTATTCCATCTGCGATCCAAGATTCGATGCTCTCAATCACTGGGATAGAAGAAGCTGGTAGCTTTGTTGAGGATTCTTCAAAATAGAATTTTTCATCGGATTCTATGTCGACCCATTCAGGTGAATCCTCATTTCTAACGCAAAGAAATTCACCTGGTCTTTGACAGAGTACCCTTAAAGGCTGCACCCGAGCTGCACCAAGTTCTGTGTTTTTAAATGCTTTCTGAAAATTGATTTATTTAAATAGTATTTTTTATTCCGATTTATTATAAACGATATAATACAAACTTATGGCAATTCATAGAAGTTTTAAAAACGAAATACAAGCCGCAGGTAGGACACGACCTTGAACCGATTTCTTCTTTCTGAGAAGGACAGTACATGTCATACGGTATCTCCTTTGATCAAGAACATTCAGGCCTTAACGTCAAAACCTGTCGCAAAAGCAAAGACCCAAATTTTTCAGACGTGTGCGGAGATGAAGGAATACCAAAAGGTTCCTGTGTCGAGGGAAAAGGTGGTGGAAGAAATCTTTGAAACAAAAGTTAACCACCAATTTAGACGATCAAACATAAACATGTAAGGTTAAAAATTTTTGAAATGATTGTGTTATTAATTAGAGGTTTTTCGTTGATTTTTTTTAATTTTTGGTAACGTTACAATATCTAAACACCTCCCCCCCTACCGTTACTTATCTTAGTGTATTTCAAAACCCCTCCCCCCCTTAATTCGTAACGTATTTTATGGACGACCCCTAAGTTATGGGTACATTTTTAAATATAAATTAGTTTTCTTATTCCCTTTTTTCAGAGGCAGTTACAGAAGCAGACTTAATGATTTACCTGAAATTGGCGGTAAACTCAGTTTTTGTATACCATTAATGTTTTATATGAGCAATAAAATTTTTCTTTTAATGTTTTTTATTGAATTTTGTGAATAATTACGTTTAAAATAAGTATAATAATTTTAAAAATTTAAATTATCTTTATAATTTTCGATATGTGTTTTGTTTTTTATGTTCGTACTTAAACTTTTCAGAACCATAAACTTTTGGGAAATTATCCATTGGATTTGATCTTGATTTAGTTTTATGACGACTTAGTTACGCCAAAAATGAGCAAAGATTAAAAATGTTCTCCTCTTTGGGACATATACGTCCCTATGGTCGCAAATGGGTTAATGAATTATACGATATTAATGTATTTGAATTGTTACTTTCAAAAACACGTGAATATGTATTTTTTTAAGCATCAACTCTTTAAAATTGTATTAAAACTCAAAATTCATATATTGGTCTTTTTTCCCTTTAAGTACATTCTATGCCATATGGCATGATACTCAAAAACAACTTTAGCAAACAAAATTTAAAAAAATTACTTTTGATTATTAAATGCGTATGTGTAAGCAGCAACAAAATGGAAAAGAATGATTTTTAAAGTTAAAAACAAAAAAGAAGTTCCGAAAGGGTTAAACATTTTACAATTTTGGGGGCTCAGCTATCAGCGGAAGACTAGAAGATTTTCAAGATTTCAAGATTTTAAAGATTTCAAGATTTGAAATTTTAAATATTTCAAGATTTTAAAGACTCAAATGATTTCGCTATCAGAAGTAGATAAGATGACAATTGGTCAATTTCTCGAAGCGATGGAACAGAGTAGAGCGCCTATCACCGGCAGTTGAGCTGTCCTAAAGTTATGGCTCATGAATCTGGTTTCTTCTGAGAATTCAGGCAACGACGAAGCCGAAGTTGATGCAGAGGATGAACTGCAGATAGAGGTAACTGATGGTATGGCTTCGCCTCAAGCGCCACAGTATTTACATGGTCATTCCGGTGTTGTCTGTGTGTCGTTCAAGCATATAGAAGGTGATTTTGATGCGTTTACTGGTGAAGGCGACGTACCAGTTGAAGTATGGGTTCGTCGAGTAGAGGACCGGAAAGATGATTGTGGATGGACGGAACAAGATCTTACTATCTTTGCCAAGAAGCATCTCAAGGGTGCAGCTCGTTTGTTAGTGGCAAGTTTACACCGATGCAATATATGGAAGGATCTGAAACAGGCTCTCTACTTGTTGAGTTCAGAGTTGCTGTTAACTCAAAAGACATCCATGAAAGTCTTCGTTTGACATCCATGAAAAAGTCGTCAAACGAATCGTGGCGCGCTTACATGTATGAGATGCGTGAGATTGCGTTTAGTATTGGGCTCGAGGAAAAGGCTACGATCGCATACATCATTGAGGATGATTCAGTAGAAAAGCTAATTCTTCATGATGCTACAAGCTTGAACGAGTTATAAAGACAAATTCGTTGAGTATGAAAGAATAAAGATGTCAAAGAGAACTATTTCAAGAAGTGCACCGCAACAACCAGTAACTAAAGATAATTCAAGATCAGTTCAGAAAAAAATCAAGTGTTACGGATGCGGTGAAGATGGACATGGCTCGAAAAATTGTCCAAATGTGAGCAAGGCAAAAAAGTGTTTTAAGTGTAATCAATATGGTCACATTGCTCCAGCGTGTAAAGAAGTCTCATTTGAAAATACTTAATCCATAGATATGAATTCAATCGAACCGTTGGTATCTACAGAAATTGGGAAAAAGAAATTTGAAGCTCTGGTGGATACTGGAAGCTGTATTAACTTAATACGAAAAGACGTTCATCATGCTATTGAAAATCCAGTGTTTGCTAAAACTGACCGAAGTTTTATTGGATTAGGTGCAACGAAAACAACTGCTCAAGGAATGCTTCAACAAGCCGTCATAGTAGCAGGTGAGAACTACTGTACAAACTTTTATATTGTTCCAGTTTCTTGCATGCGTTATGACATCATCTTAGGGCGTGAGTTTCTTGATGATTGTGAATTGCATCGAACATCTCATGGCGTTTGTTTAAAGAAGATACCAGATAGTTCCAACAAAGATTTGCAAGATTGTTTAGCTGACGTTGATGGTGTTGAGTTTGATATTCCAATACCTTGGGAAGATAAGGTCAAGGAAATTTACGAGAGCTATGTTCAACAAAAAATGTTAAATGTCCGATCAAAACAAGCTTGGTGTTAAACGACGAAACGCCAATCTATCTACGCTCAAGAAGCTTAGCACCATTTGAAACAAATGGGTGCGCGATCAAGTAGACGAGTGGCTTCAAGAAGGAATAATAGTACCAAGTAGTTCCGAGTTTTCTAGCCCTGTTGCGGTAGTGCGAAAAAAGGATGGTCGCTATCGTTTGTGTGTCGATTACCGCAAGCTGAACAAAGTGGTGCAAAAGAATCGTTTTCCCATGCAGAGAATTGTCGATCAGCTTGATAAGCTTATTGGTGCTAAATTTTTTTGACAATCGATCTTCGAAACGGGTTCCTTTATGTGCCTATAGATGAAGGGAGTATGAAATACACGACGCACGGTGGGGCGAGCCCATACAAAGGGTTGGACATCGCATATTGCTTTAAATAATTGATTGTAACTCTGGAACCATTTGGTGTATTTTGGCCAAATTTTAAACATGTCTTCTTAGAAGAATTTTTCATCCAGATCTTGAAAATTTTCTCGTGTTGTGAAGTCTGAATACCGAAATAGTTTGTGATTGATCTCTTGCGAATCCTCGGATAACTGACCAATGGGTACTATCGCCTTTTGAACTATATCCGCACTGTGCATTAATATTTTATGTACAGTAACAGGCATGTAGTTTCTAAACAAAAATTTTTTTATTTTGTGATATTAATTTTAAGACCAGATGCTATGACCTAAAATATATTTTAATTTTTACACATTAATGTAAAACAAAATAATTCATATATGTATATATTAAAATGTTTTACCTGCAATATAACATAAAATCGTTTAATTAAATTTTCGTCTACTCCAGTGATTTCTGAACTTTTCTTTTAATTAGTAGAAAATCTGCGAGCAGTTTTACGGTCATTTACACGTCTATTAACAAACCTTAAACAATTTCAATTTCGTCGTCAGCAAAATAGTATAGTGGTGTTGATTTAAATGCTTTTATCATAATCTTTACATTTTGGTTATTATACACGCAGAAAAAATTTTTTACTGGAAATATAATATGAGATGATATTAATGTATGCATTTAATAACTTTTTTGTAGTAAACAAGTTTATTTATACAAGAAACATATCATGTTTGCCAGTAATATGTTATGTTCACTACAAACAAGCTAATTTGTTGCAAAAATATATTATGTACACTGCATTATCATATAAGCAATATGTTCGCAGCAAACATTTCCTGATTGTCACAAACTTAATTATGTTCACTACTTTTAAAATATACTTCAAATAAATTATTAATGGTTAAAGATATAACAACTGTGTTTATTGGCAGATCATTTTTAAGTGGATTTCATACCTTTTATCTGTACTGTACCAGTTTATGTAATTTTTTTACTGGAATTCTTGAAAATATTTGCATCGTGTTTGATATATATCTCAAGAACCAGGCGTCTCAGATAAATAAACAGCCCAGTAGCGGATGGAATATATTCCGAATATATGAAGCATCAATTACCTTGTAATGACCACTACTTCCGACTATATTACCTTACTATGCATAAAAGGCCTTACATTCAACATTGAATGAGACAGGAAATAAGTTATCGCCTCCCTTCAGCATTACCTAGAAGTTATGGAGTAACATACTACTTGTATTAAGTTATAAAAATCACTGCATTACTTTTCCTTGTATGCTACATTACAGGTAATGAGTTAATTACTTCTGCTATATGCAGACGCATTACTTTTTGAAAAAAGTAATGCTTCCTTACCTGGTAATTTATTCTGTATTAGTTCTATGGTAGCCACTGGCAAATCCGCTGCTGGGAGTATACCAAAATATTTTTAATAAAATTGTCTACACTTATTTAGTAAAACAAATTTACGTAAATTTGCTAGTAAAGATTCTATGCCGCAATCAAAGCAAAATATCTATTTTTTTCGTTTACAAAAGGTCACGGAGCCGGGCCAGAATGGGTTAATACAATAAATGTATCCCAAACTTGTTTTGTTCTTCATTCGCAAGTTTTTATCGCTAATTAAACTGAATCATTTCCTATAGTTATGCTGTAATAGGCAAACTTTGTGAGAAATGCTGTAAAAAAAAACCGAGGAATACAATTTTGATATTGAAATTCTCAGAAGGCGCTGAATGGCGCGCGCTAATTTTTTTTAAAAAACGTTTCTTACTATCATTATTTGTAATGTAAGGTACATTGATCGTGGCCATTTTTTTATTTTTCAAATTTAATATTTTTTTTTTAATTTCCAATTTTTATTCCTTATCGCAATAACGGATAACAAAAAACTTAAAAACAAAATATGTGGTTTAAAAGTCTATAGTATACCCTTTCACAAAATATAAAGATCTGTTCAATCAAGCACTTTAACAAAATGTTATAGGAATTTAAAGAAAAGACTATATTTTTTTATATTACAAAATATCAACTTTGAGGCTTTACAAAAGCAAAAGTACGCACTTAAATATAAAAAAAAACTGCCCAATTCAAATAGCCCAAATTTATTTCTATCGAAATGTATCAAAATATTATACTAATTAGCCAGTTCCACTTTTTTCTGGATATCCAACCCTTTGTATGGGATCGCCCCACCGTGCGGCGTTTTCAGCAAGTGGTGGACAATTCATGTTTAAGAAGTATCCATTTGGTTTACAGAACTCACCGTAGAGCTTTAATCGATTTGTATCGTATGGTTTTGCTGACCTGATTCGCAGAGGAATTGTAATTCAATACGTAGACGACATCATAATTCCATCAAAAACATATCGCGAGGTGATCGAACGAATGCAGACTATCATAATGGTTGCTTCAAAAAACGGTTTGGATATAAGCTGGCAAAAATGCAAATTTTTGCAAACAAGAATTGAATATTTGGGTCATATTATATCTAATTTAAAGATATGCCCATCCGATATTAAAGTCAAAGCAGTGCAAAAATTTTCAGAACCAAAGACTGATAGGACTTGCAAAGTTTCTTAGGCTTAGCAGGCTATTTCCGGAAGTTTATATGCAGACATGCCACTATTGTAGTTGCACTTCATAAACGCGTGGTTGTCAGAGAAAAATCTATTTTGAGATCGAACATAATTCTTTTAAAGAAGTAAAAGAAAAACTTCCCATGAATTCTGTTCAACAGATTTATAATGTTGATGCTATAACAGAGTAACACACTGCTGGAAGCAATATTGGACAAGGCGCAATTCTGATGCAAAAAGCAGATGACTTTTCTGAGTTTCATCCTATCTTTAACATATTCTAAAAAGACAGGACTCCATGTCGTTTACATATTTTTTGGAAACGATATGTAATGGTGATGATGACATGGAGTCTGACTTACGACATATACCTGATTTGACTAGGAAGTCAAACTCTTGTTTTGCAATTTTGAATTTGGAAGTCCTCACGTAGTGGTTTAGAAAATGGTAACTGTCCTTCTGCAGTAATGTGATGTTCTGTTGTGTGTTTAACTGGTTTGCTGTAATCGGGTTCTGCTGTAAGTGATGGATAGTTTTTAGTAATGTAGTGTACTTGTTGTCTATTGTGATTAATTTAGGTAGTGATGTTTCGGTGAATGCTGTGATCGCGTTAACTGATAGTTTTGCTAGTGGATCAATAAGTTTTTCATATTTCAGATCTATAAAGAGTCCATATTTCGTAAGGAAATCTGCACCTATTATGGGTCTTGTAATGTCTGCCAAAATGAAAGTGAATGGAAATTCGCATCTGAGTCTTAAGTTAACATTGAGAAGTTTCCTTCCGTAAATCGAAATTGTGCTATCATTTGCTGCTGTCAAGAGCAAGTCAGAATTCTTTTTGTGTGACTTGAATTTGTCTTCTGGGAGCACTGAAACTTCTGCTCCGCTGTCCATCAGAAAGTTAATTTTGTTGTCTGTATCATATATGAATAGACGGCGTGTGAGTGTAATAGAACTTCCATCATTAGCAGTCACAATGATGAAGCTACTTAGTATGTTGTATCCTCATTCGTGAACGGCTTTCACACAGTTATCCCAACCAGAGTAGAATGGGACGGGCTACTGCCACTAAACCAAGTTGGCGCGCATATTTTTACTGACGGCTCAAAACTTGACAGCAAAGTTGGGGGAGGCGTCTTCTCAACGGATCTGGACATCAGAACCTCATTTAGACCGTTTGATCATTGCAGCGTCTTCGAGGCTCTAAGACAACATGCCAAAGAATTGGCTAATTTCAGATGGAAGCATAGCACCACCTCAAACACAGCTAGACAGATGTGGCCTAGTTTTACTGAAAACGAACGATGAAGTTCACTCAAATGGAGAGGAAAGATCTCTCCATTCTGATAGGCATTATAACAGGACATTGTATTATAGGCAGGCGTGGATCCAGGGGGGGATATGGGGCCTGAAGCCCCTCATACGCTTAATTTAATTTTTTAAATAAATACTAGCAGTTGCTCGCGGCTTTGTCCGCAGTAGGTTCGAGTCGTTTCAGTATTTATATGTTTGGAAAAGAGCAAGAAGGAACGAAAAGATTAAAATTGTAAAAATAGTAAGTGGCTCATAAATAAGTGTGTACTACAAAATATTAAAATATAAATAAGCAAATTATTTTTGAAGGCCTTTCTTTTTCATAAAAACAAAAGTAATTTTGTCCAAAATGTTATGAAGGTGTTTGATTTTCTCCGTTGGCTCTTAAATTTCGCTAACGTTGAGTATCTCCGCATATATTCGGTTGTGACGTTGGCATTTCTCTTTAATTGAATTGAAGAAAAAATATTAAATACCTACAGTAATTCAGCTCATGTAGTCAGTGTTTTCAAAAAACCAATGTTAATCCTTCTTTCAATGTGATCGATGCACTAATTCCTACGCGATAAAATTATAAAAAATCATAGATTATTGATAAAAATTTCTATTGATTTGTTTTTTCAATTAGTTATTATTTCAATTCACTTACACAAAATTTAGCATATAAAAACAATTTATCGTTGTTATTTGTTATTTTTAATTTTTTAGTGAAAACCGTGTTGAAATTATCGAATTAACAACCCCCACGCTTCTCCATATTGAATTGATTATTTGGGTGTTGTTCAGAAATATATGAAGAATCCAAATTGAGGAAATTATCTTCGGTACCACTTCTAGTGCCCGATATATAAAACCTTATATTAATTTTGTTAAAAAAGTTTAAAAACTGCATTGAAGTGTATATTTCTCAAAATCAAGAAAATGCATGTGCAAAAAATATACAAATTATTAGTTCGCCATATTTAAGGAAAGCCTTAAAACTGTAATCAATATCACCAAAATTTAGACAATCAGAAAACAATTAAAACTTCTGTGCTATCTTGAGTGTACCTTTAGATTCGAATATCCTTCACACAGGACCTTTTGGGTAAAAATCAAGAGTAGCATCGTGTTTGCCAAAATATTGTTAGTTAGAGTTCATATTTACTTTTGCTTTAACGCATATGTAGTTTTTCTTACAAAAATTAAAGCATTTTGAGATCGTGATTTTTTACTGTTTTTCTAAAAAAACAACTTTGTTATTGCGGGAGAGGAAGATATACTTATTTTTTTCTAATTTTTTTTTTGGGAAATCCTTGAAAGCCTTAAAACTGTAATCAATATCACCAAATTTTAGACAATCAGAAAACAATTAAAACTTCTGTGCTATCTTGAGTGTACCTTTAGATTCGAATATCCTTCACACAGGACCTTTTGGGTAAAAATCAAGAGTAGCATCGTGTTTGCCAAAATATTATTAGTTAGAGTTAATATTTACTTTTGCCTTAACGCATATGTAGTTTTTCTTACAAAAATTAAAGCATTTTGAGATCGTGATTTTTTACTGTTTTTCTAAAAAAACAACTTTGTTATTGCGGGAGAGGAAGATATACTTATTTTTTTCTAATTTTTTTTTTGGGAAATCCTGACCACCCAATGCAACTTTTGAGACCTCTTAGAATATGAAATTCGAAAAAAATGTAATTTGATACGCCTTACTATCCATACCTGGACCACATGATTTCCTCCTTGAAACTTAAATTTAATGGCAAGTTTAAGGATATACTACATTTGGAGAGCTTAGTACCGAGCAATCAAGGCAAATTTTCAATAAATGAAATTACAAATGCAGCCGTAATATAAAGAAATAGTTCTTTGGCTACGATATTGTTTTAAAACAGATGTACAAACAGCAAAAACAGTGAATGATACCATAAAATTAATTATTACCACGGATTACGAACATTTCTTCCCTAACATATTAATACTTTTAAAAACGATAGCAGTTATCCCAGTGACTTCTGCTACTGCTGAAAGAAGTTCTTCAGTATTGAGAAGACTGAAAACCTACTTAAGATCCACAATGACACAAAGTCGGCTTAATGGTTTAGCCCTACCAAACATTCACAAAGAAATTGATATTAACCCAGAAAAAATCGCTGAAATTTTTTGTAATTAAGAAATCGACGAATGAGTAACTCGAATTGGGACGTTGAATTTTTAGTTGAATATAATCGATAGCTACATCTTTTCTTTTAATTCTTACAAATTATATAAATTTTAAACATTCTTACAAATTATATAAATTTTAAACATTTGATATGCTTTTGAATTATATACTCATGATATTTAAAACGTAAATATAATTTATAACAATATGTTTACTATGTAATACATCAATATATGCAATGAATAAAAAAAACTAATTTGCTTACTTAGCCCCCTCCCCCCCCACGAGCAATTTCTAGATCCGCCACTGATTATAGATAGGCATGCCCTTAGAATAGGGGTTCATGCGAATGACTTCTGCAGGAGTTGCAGAGATGAGGAAGAGGAGGAGTCGGTATCGTATCTCCTCTGTTCATGCCCCGCTTTAGCCCGCAGAAGACAAAAGCGTCTAGGAAGCCTCTTTTTTGATGATCTTAGGGATCTTGACGAGGTAGACGTTAAGCGTCTACTGCTTTTTATTATTAGTTCAGGGTGGTTTCACGACAGCACTTAGGATAGGAGGAGTAAATCCCCTGTGGTACCACAATGGACCGAAAATCAGGACTATGTGGGCCGGTCTTTGACCAACCGCCACTTTAATCTAACCTAACCTAACCTAGTTTGTTGTGTTGTGTGTATCATTTTGAGCAAATGTGCATGGCTGCTCGCATTTTCTAGCTGCTTTGCCGAATTTAAAATGGTATCTACATACCCAGTATGTAGGCAACGACAAACTTCTAGAAGGTGATCTACGTGTTGGACAGCTATTGTCATTAAATTTTCTCGAGTTGTTGAGCGAACAATTGTTTTGTTCGTTCCTAAGCTCTTGTACCTCAAAAGAGAGTACAAGAGCTAAATTAAAACATTTTACAATTTCGGAAGTAGTTTCGGAATTTTTGCTAATTATTGAGACTTCTGACTCAGTGATAACTTCCCATAAGTTATCTGCGAGTTTTAACCTATCTTCTACTTCTTTGAGCCCAGATCCATTCAATGCGATATTAAGGCTTTTGGGTAGTTTGCGTAGCCATAGTTTTAGAATGATGTCACTACCATATCAAATCGAAACTATCAAGCCAAACGATCGTTAAAATGCAGAGAAAATAGGATATGTATAGAGTCCAAAATTCACATCAACACCAGCAGACTTAATGAAACCATGGCCACCATCGCCGGGAGTCGATGTCCAGTAAGGATTGGCCGTGTGAATGTTTATTATATTTCATTTATAAGCTACTTGCTGCATTTAACTTGTTCAAATAATTTTATTTTACATCATATTTTTTTAGAAATTTTTTGTTCTAAAAATCAAATTGAAAATTTTTTAAGCCTCAGTTTTCTTTTAAATAAAATTCTGAATCATTCATATCAACGTTAAACATATTTCATATATAATTGATTGCAGGTAGATCATTTTAGGCTGCGAAAAAATCTTTGGGATGATAAGAAAATAGTTTCATGGGAGTGGGGGAGTTTTGGCGTTCAAACACGCTCATCTCACAAGTTCCAAAGGTATACAAAAAATAAGTAAAAATTTTAAATATAATTTACATGATTCTCTTGAATCTAGTTAAAGCTAAGATTGGAAAAATCAACTTATATTATAAATTATAGAGAGTTTTGTGAACAGTTTTTTTAACCTAATTTTTGGATTTAAATCTCAATATTTCAACAGTATCTTCAGAAGATATTAAAAATTTTAGCATGAGGTATCTTGAAAAGCTTAGTAGTTAGTCATCAGAGTTCCTTAGCGATTAGTCTTTTAGATAAAACTGACTTAGATTGCATTTGATTTTTAGATACAGAAAAATCTAGATTATGATTTGCATTAATAATATTAAACATATGAAGAGCTTTAAAAATAGGAGCATTAGCAGCGTAGTTAGTGCGACACATTACTAAATAAAAAGGATCCTGATTTCTGAGAATCCTATTAGGAGCATTAAAATTAATCATTTCTAATAGTGTAGGGCTTTCAACCAGGCCAGAAATAATATCATGTACGAAAAGGAGAGACAAAATGTTTCTCCTACTCTCAAGAGTTTTAAGACCAATAAGCAAACAACGAGCACTATATGGGGGAAAAGAATCTTCAAAATTAAGCGAGCGTAAGGCAAAACCTAGTAAACGATTTCTGGACTCGTTCAAGCCTCGTCTTATGCGTCACATAAAATGGGTCCCAAATAACCGAAGCATATTCAAGCCTTGAACGAACCAGGCTAGTAAATAACACTTTTAAAGTGTAGGGATCAGAAAAACAAGAACCATTACGGCGAATGAAAGCAAGCATAGCATACACCTTAGGAATAATGTAATCTAAATGCGAGACGAATGAAAATTTCAGATCAAAAACAACTCCTAGATCTTTAACCACCTTAACAGATAGCAAAGGTGTATTAGCAATATGGTATGCTGACAAATGGAGATTTTCTGACTTAGAGAAAGACATGAAAACGCATTTCTTTAGATTTAAAAAAATATGGTTATTAGAGCACCATTTATGAAGATTATCAATTTCACTTTGAAGAAGTCTAATATCAGATGAATCTTTTATTTTAAGAAAAATTTTAAGATCATCTGCATACAACAGACACTTACTATGTGAAAAAAGAGATGTCACATCATTTATAAAAATAATAAAGAGCAATGGCCCCAAAATACTCCCTTGGTGAACTCCAGAGGTAGCCACAAATGGATAGGATTTTACATTGTCAAAAGCTACAACACACTGTCTATTTGATAAATAGGTCCTCAACCAGCTCAGAAAACTGGAATGAAATCCCAACTTTTTTAATTTACTAATTAAAATATAATGATTTACTTTATCGAATGCTTTCGAAAAATCTGTATATATTGCATCAACTTGAAAACCTTCTAGAAACGATGATATACAGTATTCAGAAAAAATAACAAGGTTGGACACAGTTGAGCGACCAGGCATAAAGCCATGCTGAGAAAGAGAAATAAAATTCTTAACTGTAAAGAAAAGTTTTTCCTTTACAATTGATTCAAACAATTTAGATACCGTTGTAAGCTTTGAGATAGGTCTGTAGTTTGAAATATTGTTCTTAGATCCAGATTTATGTACAGGAGTAACAAATGAAACCTTCCAACTATCAATAAAAATCCCGATCAATAAAGATCGGCAGTAGACTGAGCATTATCAGATACAGAATCATTTAAAAACATTGAAGATGGAATATTTGATGAACATTTTTTTGACTTAACAAAGCGCCAAAAGGATTTTGGGTTCGATTTAATGTTGTATTCAAATTTTAAAATATATTGCCTATACAAATATTTATCGAGAAAATTATATTCCCGCATATAGTGCCTATTAGAGATATTAGAAGGTGAGAGATATGAGTCAGCTTGTTGCTTTAACCAAGACACATTTGGTAGATTAAAATCACCAAGCACAATTAATTGTTCATTACAACGAAAATCAGCTACAAGCGTTGCAACATTATCAGTGTGTGATTTATAATGAAGAAACGAACTATTTGGCGGGATGTAAGAAGTGCAAATGACGAGGGCATCAGACAATCCTTTAATTGACACACAAAGCTGATCCAGACCTAAGTCAGCATTAGCTAATGCAATATTCGAAGATATAAAAGTTCGCTTGATAGCAATTAACACACCACCACCTCGATGACGTCCAGTAGTATCACTATCCCGATCTTTTCGATAGACATTATATATATGAGGATCAAAATATTCCTCATTAAAGAAGTTTTGATTTAACCACGTCTCATTTAAAACAAAAACATCACAATCGCTTTCAGCCGTGACAGCAAAAATAGCATTTGATTTTGTTCTTAAACCAGATACGTTCTGATAATAAATTTAAATCAGCTTACTATCCACAATACATTGCGGCTCTGCTATTGCATTTTTTCTTTGTTTTGCATTTTTTGAAAAAAATTAAAATCTTCAACTCTGACATCTACCGGCCAGAGCGATGGATTAATTATTTCATTATAAAGAGAAGAAGAAATTCCAAGTCTGAAATTTACTCGAGTAAGAGATTCTAACTGCACATCCTTCTTTACCAGTTTATGACATGCTAGATGATGTCTAGCAACATTCGTATGATTAGTAACATATGTAATAATGTCATCTTCAGATACTGTTGGTTTAAAAGACGCCAAATGAACCCATTTTTTTCGATCAGCAACAAGATTTCAGAAGTAAGATTTTGTCCAGCAATAGTTGAACGCTTATTAACATTAGCACTTTTATTAAGAGTCCAATCATTATTTTCTTTTGAATGAGAAAACGGCAGAGCATTCGATGCAATTGAAGATGATGTGAGAGCATTAGACGCAGGTGCAACAACAATTTCATCATGAGCAACTCGAGCTGCAGCACTCAAACCTCAGTATACGGCAGAGCGCCAAAACTAGATCCAAAACCAACAACAGGTACAGCAGCAGCAGTATAAGACTCACCCCCATTATGTGAGGGAGAGCAAAGATCAATAAGAGCAGCATCATCAACGTTTACGACAACATTACCAGCAAGCAAAGAATTAACTTTTGGCACAGCAGTCCCACCAACAACAGTTGACTTAGATGTTTTATTAGCAACAGTTTCAGTAGAGGTTGATGAACTTGTAGATTGAGACTTAGTTGTAGCAACAACATTTGAATTTTTAGGCAGAAGTTGAGCATTATTTATTGCACTGTTCCCGTTAGGAGGAGCACTTTGAGTTATAAAAGTTTTGATCTCTTTGACTTCATTGACTAACTGAGCAACTGAAGCAAGCAAATTAGATGCATTGTTAACACAATCATTGCAATTAAAAACAATATTAGGATTCGAAATTAGCAAATCAATCAGATTATCGTCAATGCTGACACACAGTTTGTGAAAGAAACCTTTACAATTATTGCAAGGTAAAGCACTCCCTTTGCTTATAGATTTATTGCAGGCACCACAGCGCGAACGCAGCGACATTTTAAGAGCGACCGTTTGTAATAGCAGTCGAATTGAGACTCTATTAACTAATACTAATACTATTAATACTAAAAAAAATTGTTAGTTTTTTCCCCTTCATTATACATAACATAATAAGGCTTCTCATCTAAGCATGTAACTGACCCGTAAACATTGTAAACCTTGTGAACTTACATGCGCGTAAACGATCTGTCAAAATTTGTATGGGCGTGAGTTTACATCATTTCCGAGCCTATTTTGTAGTGTAAACTAGCATGTAAATCTACGTGTGTGAATGAGGGTTGTCTTTGGCGCTAATCATTAAATATTTAAAGTAGTTAAAGTAAATATGAACACGTTTTATTTATTTTTCAATGTTAATGAAGGTTTTTAAAAGGTTTAAAATTTAAAAAAGTCATAATGTTGTCGCTGCCGCAGTCACCATTTTGTCCACATTTACGCTATTTTCAGTTTATCGCTCATCAAATGTTTAAATGCTTTACATGTTTACATGTTTACATGCTTAGATGATAACCCTTAATATTCTTATGCTCTCATTCTAAATGCACATCACCTTTTGCCTTTGGTCTGAAACCAAGCACTTATAAATTAAAATATCATAATTAAACTGTCAGCGAGTATTTGTACTCTAAAGTCTATTAATTGCCCACGAATGAGCAACGGAAATTGCTGACACAAGTCATTCATGCGCCATGACAAATGACGCCATGACACTGTGTCGACCGAAGTGACATGCTTGCACATTTCAAGGGAACATTGTCTGGCTTGATGCAAATTCTGCGAATTCAACTCTTGCGTTGAGAAACGCAGACACACACATATATATTATTTTCCATAAAATGTATGTATAAATGACAATACACACACACCCACACACACACACACACACATATGCTCTTATATAAACATTTACAAATGTACTCATATTAAAATTAAAACAAAAATTATGGTTTGCATGATGAAGTGCAAAAATGCATGGATTGCTATGCATAAAGTGTGGCGGCGACTGGCATGAGGAATAGACGTATATTTAAAATGTGCCCTCCAGAGGCAACATAAGCCACTTTCACAGGCTGACCAAACGATGATGGGAAAGCTAAGTAGATATAATAAATCAACTCATGCTCTGAGTCTAGAGTCCATCTCTTATTACGGTTTATTTATTATTGGGTAAGGCAGGAAGATGTATCCAAGTGGGTGTCGTGTTAAACAGGGCGATTAAATAGTAAATTAGGCGTGAAAAATAATTTTTACTTTTCAGCTGTTTTTAAATTAAGCTGTTTCACTTTGTCTCCAAACTTTAACACGTCACATTCAACATTTTATAATAAAATTCTACTTTTTTAAAGTAAATATAAAGTAAAATTAAACTAAAATTAACTTTTAGTTTTAATGGTTAATACCTGATCATCATAATAAAAGCAGAGATTCTTAACTTTATTGACAAAGTCAAACCTTACACTATGAAAATAAATTACTGGTAAATTAATTGCTAAAGAATAACTACTTTAAGTTGACAAAAAAATATACATTGAGGTTATAACTATCAATTGGACAATATTCGGATTTCGCATTCCATACTAAAGCACGTCAGCCTTTGTAGTCTAGTGGAGAGTGCGCTAGACTATCAATCCAGAGGTCCCAGGTTCGAATCCGGGCTCAGGCCGGATCTTTATTCTTTCCTGCACTTAAGAATTATGGAAAACTAAAAAAATCCACAACTAAATTGTGGAAAATGTGAAATTAATGAACAGGAACAACTAAGGCCAAGAAATGCTTGCCGAAGTTAAGGCATAACACTAGCCTCGCTTAAAAGCAATTCAAATTGTTTTTCACGGCTGTTTCGCCAAATCAATAACTCACGTATGGTTCCAATCAATTCCTCTAAATAATATATCCTTTTCCTTTTAGGTCAAAGACCAAACCTTGTTTGTATAAGGCGTACGTACGCCTTGGTTCTTTGATCTTAAAAAAAGCACAAATTGTTCCTAAGGTTTTTATGGTTGTGCTGAATGTAACTTGAAAATGGAAAATAAGCGTTTTGATGATGTAACTATAGACTTAGCTTTTTAGTTGATACTTCAAATTTAATTTTTTGACTAGTGTTTTGATTTAAAAAAAATTTTGATTGAAAATAATAAATGTTGCATAAATGCAAGGGGCTATCAACGAAACAGTCTGTCTAGTGTGCTTGATGGTTTGTTCTGCAAATAACTTGTTGCAACCTGTTGCTTCATAAACTTATTTGGCATTAAGCTCAAATATAATTCTAAAAAAATTATAAAAATATTATAGTTGGATTTTTTTAGTTATTGAAAACATATGGGTTTCTCACTTAACATTTTTCATTCTATATCGCAAATTTAATTTTCCACAAGTAAAGTTAAAATTTTTTACATATAAAATTCAACCTGTTACTCGATTTACACTTATTATACTTTACCTTTGTACACATCAAATTTAACTATTTATATCTCGGGCTCAACTTTTCACAAATTAAATTCAACTTTTCACATCTCAAATTCTATATTTTAATTCTAATCTACTTTTTACCGTTGAATTGTTTCCATTGAAAATATATGAAGTTTTGACCTTAAATTTAAACATTTTGAAATCCATTCTATGGTTAAAAGTTTCTGCTTCTTCGTGAGATATGAAAATCTTTGCATTTCAGTATATTCGCCTTTAACTGAATGATTTTTGTATCCTTTTCAGCAGCAGAATGCAACGCCGACTTAATTGCAACCCTGTATGACTGCTTCGACACTAAAATGATGGCTATGTATAGTTGCCAGCGGTTGTTTACGCATTACAAATATGCAAATTTTGTGATGATTTAATATTCACAAAGCGATTAATTATTTGCTATGAAGCATGGAATTGTCTCAAGGGACTGCAGTGCCCTCAACAAATCGAGGCAGTTTCATCACTTGCTACAAAATGCTCTGAAGGAAATTTGACAATGCATTACTTTGGTAATGCAAGCATTATTTTTCTGTTATTCTTTGACTAAAAACAAAAGGTGAAAATAATGTATGGAAGGTGTTCTATTCATTTTAGAAGACGTTATTGTCTAAGAAATATGTTAATTTTTTGAATGTTGATATTGCGGAATTTTTAAAACTAAGCGTTAGTATTTAACTATGTCCAGCAGTAAAAAACTGGGAGCTTTTTATTTGATAATAAATCAAAAATAAAAACAGATTTTAATTTGCCTTTTTGGACCTTAATAACTTTAGTTGACTGTAGAAGAGTTCTTAGATGACTTGAGTTTTTGTATAAGATATTTTTGTGTACTGAAGTGCGTGATAAAAAAAGCGTAGTTTAATATGACTAAATTTATCTCCAAAGAAAATTAATTGTATAAGGAACTAAAGCTCTTTTAAATAATCTCAATTCAATAGCTCTTTGTTATTGTTAATATAATTTATATTGAAATAGGGGAAAATTTTTTTTCATTTATGAAAAGTTTTGTTTCATATTAAAATTATGGAATGCAATAAAAATTCTTAGCCTCAATGCAGAACATCAAGTCAATAGATCAGGGTTGATAAATGACTTTTTCATTTTGGTATACAAATTTAGAAAAAATTGTATTAAATGAAAAAAAAGTATGGAATAAATTTTGTTTACTCCACGCATACTGCGTGAACTTTGTCACTCCGTTTGTAACGCTGATATGGAGTCGTGGCAGGTATAGAAAATAATATATAGTCTTGATCAGCATCACCTCCTGAGCTGATTTTAAAGCTATCCTATTGAAATTTGGTTTATGTGCTTTATTAAAAAACAAAGATCAAGTTCGAGAACGATCAAAATCGGAAGAAAACCACGCCTTCTTAGAAACAATAAAATTTCTAAAAAAGCCACAAAAATTTTTGCAGTTACTTGGTATTGCGCACATAAGCTTTGAAGTAATAAATTAACCATATATTTAAAATTTGTTAACATCGAATAAGAACAAGGCCTACCTCCCATAACGTTATTTTATCAAGTCTTTAAAATATCTAAAAATTACACAAAAATTAATGTTACGATTAAAAATTTGCCTTTAAACTTTGACCACACAAATTCACCATATAATTGAAATTTTTAAAATCGAGAAAACAACGCAACAACCTCCCATACAAAGTGACTTTAGCAAAATGGTAAGCTGATGTAATGACTTGAAATTTTGCATATGAACTTTGGTCTCAAATATTCACCATATATTTAAAATTTGTAAAAATAGTTTAAAAACCACGCCTACCTTCAAAGCAAACCACGCCTACCTCTAAAAATTTCGCAAAATGAATTTAATCAATTAAAATTATGAGCATATGCTAAGAATATTAAAATTTACTTTGAGTTTTAATTTGGCAAAATTAATATAAACTCGACCAATCTCCCATAGAAAGTTACACATAATCTTTACAATACTAACAATATCTTAAACGTGTTCTGCATTTGAGTTTTCGCAAAATTGGATGAACACCACAACCGTAATCTATACGGAGTGACGTCATCAAAAATATACTGTTTAGCTTAGAATATACTGTGTAGGTATCTAAACTTCGACCCAATCGAAGATAGCTCCTTGCTGGTTTTTATTTAAATTAAAGTGAATGTGTTTTTAACAAATCAGTTCATAAGCCTTATAACAAAAAATACAAAGGTTCTTATTTATTTTTAATTAATCACAAATTTTTTTATAATCACAAAAAGGAACACAAGTGGTCATTTAATATTCATAAAATGTGATCAACGTGCGAAATTGTTTCGTTACTTTAATATAGAAAAGCCACTAACATTTTTTTAAATCAGGTTCTTCGCAGATGCCTTTAGGCCAACCACCCATCAACCCGATATCCGACACCATCCAGCCGAAATTTCTTCTAAATGTAAGGGCCTTTCTATGCTTAGGTAACGAAAGAAGTTAATGGGAAAACTTTCAGTCTTCAATTCTTCACTTTCATTCAAATTTTAGAAATTTTTTCATTTAGTATATTACTTCTGATATCAATATTGTGGCATTTAGTTCATAAGATTTGAAAAATATTTTCTTAAATTAAATTAAATAAATTGTTGCAATCTGAGGTCTGTTTCTGTAATTGGTTTTTATTAAACATTAAAAATAAAATATTATTTGCTGTCGAATGAG